>RBNI01002784.1:0-17534 GCA_003990745.1 Jimgerdemannia flammicorona | reverse complement strand
AAAAAAAAAAAAAAAAAAAAAGAGTAATATTTATAATTATAAAATTATTTAAATAAAAATCTTATTATTTGATAGCTGATTATAAATATATTTTATAGTGATATTATTATATATAGACCAGATAGCAAACTTTATAATTGCTATTTAGTAGTTATATTCTTTATAGTCAATTATCTAGAGGTATGTTTGAACTGCCTGATCTGTATAAATTAAGTCTGCTCAAAATATATGGTTCCTTACTTATTGTAACATAGCGGATGCTTAACCTTGCAAGTATGTCAGATTTCTATATCTTGAATTCTTAATCTTCTTTGACTCCGCAGAGTCCTCAGTATGCAGGGTGGGTGAGTTCGAAGTATATCTGCCTGCAGGTTTACTAGTTTCTTTGCTTTCTCTTTGCTTTGAACTATTTTGATCTAAGGTTTATTCACTCTAGGATACTGAGTTATTTATACAGATTTTGCTAGCTATGTGATGGCTAAGTTATGTGGCTAAGTTTATGAGTCATTTAGTAAGTGTCAAGATTTCTCGATATTGTCTAAATGCTATACTATATTAGGTCATCAATTTTGCAAGTATTGAGATATTTCGACATTGTCTAAATCAGAGACTTGGCTAACTATAAGGCTATACTATACTGGGAATCGGATTCAGGTACCGCGATCAAATGTCTAATTCCCCTGATTCAGATTACTAATTCAGATTGACCATCACATTATATATTCTCTATGAACAGTTTCTAAGATATAGAGAGCAGTTTAAAATATACAAATTTATAATTTGAAAGGCAAATATATATAAAATAGCTGAGAAGAGCCTTTAAGAGTATGAATTGTGGAGACTAACTGTATATATTAATTTTGCTAGTTTTTGAATAAATATTTTTATTAACAATTATATCATCTATCAACCAAACTCCAGAATGCACTATAAGAACTACCTTTTATAAATATTTAATTAATAATTATGTCTGATATACTTTATTAATAAAAAAAGATATCTGGAAACACTTGGTCAATCTAACTCTTAATCTTATCAAGAGTTTATTTAATATATATACATATGGTAAACCAGCTTATACTAGAGCTAGATATCTATATTTAGCTTAAAAAATTCTCTACTAGAATTTCAAATTTTAGTCAAATAACTATAGTTGAATATTAATAACTGATATATATAAGTATTATATATATGTATGAGATTCCATTAGCTATAGCAACTGCTTGAGTTTGTTGTACTGGAGAGGTGAAGACCTTGAGTCTATTGGCTGTTTCTTTATTGATGAAGTTGCCTAAGGCACCACTGTCTATCATAATCTTGACAGGTGCTCGATTGACAAAAGCTTTAAGTGTAAGCAGTTTGTCTGATCCAATGGTAGTGATTTCGGTTATAGGAGCTTTTCTTCTGTTGGTTCTTCTTTGAGCCAGTTCGTTGATACAAGAGAAGCAATCATCAATCATGCGAGAAGAGTACATTCCAATGCCATGGGGGCATCGACCACTTGGTACATATCCATCTTCGATTTTCTTATAGAATTGTTCTTCTTTATTCACAGTAGATTGGGCTGGGGCCTTGTTTGATAAACCAAATCCTTTAGATCCTCAGATAGTGGGCAGTAGTTCAGGGACTTCCTTGACTGTCAGGTTTGACTCGATTTTTTCGAATAGGATCTAGGCAATATAGAATCCAATGAGAATCTTGAAGAGTGTCCAACTGTGGTTTCAGATGAAAATAATAATTTTGCCTGTGTAATCTTCGTCAATGACTCCTCTTTCTACTGAGAGTCCTTTCAATACTAGGCTGCTGCGACAGCATATTCTTCCAATATGTCCTTTAGGAATTTGGATACCGATTCCTGTATAGACTTACTTGACTTCTCGGTTAGAGACTATAGCTTCTTCGGCTGCATACAGGTCATATCCAGCTGCTTTTTGACTTTCTTTAGTTGGGGCCTTAGCAGTTTGTCTTAACTTGACAAAGTCTAGTATTCTGGTGGTCAGATTGTTGAGGTGGTACAGAGTGGTAACAGTTGCTCATGTTGCTGTTCAGGGTTTTCAGTTAAGGCAAGTACTGGCCATGTATCCTGTCTTTCAGCAATAGAAGCATACTCCGCTTCTTCTAAGTTCATTCCTTTTGCCTTCAGTGAGTTTCTTGAAGGTACTCGGTTGGGTGGGTTTATGATTTCGGGGTGTCCATGAAGTGGATGTTGAGGGAGCTTGGGATGCTTCATGCTTGGGTTCTTCTTTCTTAGTCTAAGTCTTTTCCTTGTTGTTGAATTGTTTTCAGGGCAGAATGGGTCCAGCTATTAGGATCTACTTGACCATAGTCTTGATTCTTGCCAGGCACTATTGTTGGTAGTCACAACCAACTGGGCATCCTTGTTCTCAGATTTTTCTAGTAAGCCATTCAGGCAGAGCATCAAATAAATAATCTGCTCTGGTACTATTTTGTGCTTCATTATTGGCAATATATCCTAGGCCAACAGTGTTCAGGAGTGACTCGAGTTTTGTATAGAAGGTTTCGAATTTCTCCTTGCCATGTATATCAAATTTGAGGTTGCAGAGTTTTACTTGGGATTCAGTGATCATAGTTTTGCTGTGATATTGAGCAATCATGAGTTGTTTAAGTCCAGGGGCTACAGGATGGGCTCTATATCCTGAGGCATTATTTGCTGCATTCTGAGCAACTACTGCAGGTCAAGTGTCCCATGTGAGGGGTTTTTCTGGAAGGGTTCGCCACTATTCTTCGGCAGGTCCTCGGAAGAATGTAACAACTTGGCGGACATAGGCTGTAGTAGTAGCAAAGAGTTGTTCTAGAGTGTGGTCTTGATTGTTTATCAGAATGTGGTCAGTAACTCACTCATTGGTCTATTGATTGGCTTCAAAATTGGTGTCAACTATGCTAATGAAGCTTTGGACTTCTTATGCAGTACCATTGAAGGTAGGTAGACTCAGATTTTTTGTAGGTCAGGTCTGTTCAACTAAGGCAGTAATGGTTGCTGCCATTATGGCTACCTGGGCTATGAGATCTAGAATCTGTTGATTTGCCATATTGTTTACTGGAGGTAGTTGGACTACTAGTAGTGATGTTACTGGTACTACTTGAGGTACTGGTGCAGAGTGTAATGGGGTTCTTTGGATCTGTGTAAGTTGCTGGAGTAATAGTTGTGGGTCTGGAATAAGGGCTTAATAGATAGCTGTCTGTTGCTGTGTAGGTGTGTTCTGTCCTGATGGAGATACATTTCCTTCAGTGGTATATCTGGGATCGAATTCACTGAGATACTCCTCCTCCTCTTCAGTTTGGTCTCCATGTAATTGGGTTTGCTTGGCATCAAAGTAGACAGAATCAGTTGTATATCTGATTTCGGATAGACTTAATTCAAAGTCAAGTTCTGGTTTGGTATTGGTTTTGGATTCAGGTAGGGCTATAGCAGGGCCTGCTTCAGGTTTGGGATCAGGTAGTTGAAGAAGAGTTTCTCTTACTTCTTCCTTAAGAATATGGTGGGCCTTGCTGTTCTGGAATCGGTAGTATAATGTGGTTCTGGTCTTAGTATGGTGAAAGTCAGTAGAGTTGAGCCACTTGGCTACAGAGGCTTGGGCTTCATGAGGAACTAAGGCTAGAAAGACTGCTACTGGTTGTCCTAGGTTACTCAGATTTGTAAAGCTGATAAAACTCTTGTTGAGAAGAGTAAAGAAGGCTTCTATAAGACCTTCTTCATCTTGACTTACTGGGTGTAGTGCAAGGAGTTCGATGAATAGGTGTTTGCCTATTTGCTGATTTAATCGGAGTACTTCTTTCTTTGAATGAAGTTTGTCCCACTTGTTGCAGGTGTGGAGATCAAATTGTTCTTGTATGTTAGGTTCAATTCTCTCCAGATTGTCAGATAGTTCAGAATAAATTCCAGTTCAGAGGTTGGGCTTTATACCAACTTGTAGGAATTTGCAGAAGGGTTTGTAGTGAGGTAAGGAAGCATCTTGAAGCAGAATTGGATTGTAAACTACTGCTACCAAGTTGTAAGAGGGTTGCTTTTTAGAGTAACCATTATGTAGTTCTGGAAGAGTTTTCTGGAAGTTCTGGATATTCTGGAAGACCATTTTCTTATGGTCAAGATCAATTTCATATGGAGTATGTCCTCTACACTTATTGATTTTAAGATTGGATTGATGTCTCAACCAAAGTCCTTTTTCAGACTAGTTCTGGGTATTCAGAATTTTCTATATTTCAGGAAGTTCAAGAAACTAAGACCAGTTTAGTTGAATTGGCATATCGCTACAGACAATACTCAATTAGGAAATTTCGTGATGGAGTTAGGAGTGGGACCTAACAGGGAACAGATTTACTTAAGAGTAGTTTGTGGGTTATTATATAGGTTTATTTACTATTCATGATATTGCTATACTAGGAGTAGTTGTGTGAAGGAATATTGTGAAGAAGTGCTCAGGAGTTGTGTTCGAATTGTTCAGGTCTGTTCAAGTCTATGATTCTGAGGTCTGGGGGAGGGGGTATTTATACTAGTGAGGGGCTATCTGGACTATGCTAAATGTGGATGTAGCACTAAGTGCCTTGCTGAGTCAGAATATAGTCATGTAGTATAATAGTGATCTGACATATCAAGAGATTGTCTGACTGCTGAGTCAGTTCACAGTTACATCATACAAGACTAATCTAACTATACTATGACTGCTAAGCTATTTATAGGTTTATGTACTGTCTGGATAGTCTTTGATGATATTACCATTGATGACATCATCTCTGATAAAGTAGTCATCTAGGAAGAGTAGTTCGCAGATTATTTCCCCTTATTGGCTGAGGTAATAATACATTGGAACTTCATCTCCATCTCACAGGATAGCATCATCTGTTTCATATGCTAGATAAGGTGTTGGTGGGTAAAGGGAGGGTGCATTGTTTTTGCTTTCATCAGATTTGCTGTCTATATATCTTCTATAGGTTATAGCACTGTGAGTCACAGAGTTATAGTAAGCTGGCAGCTATGGTTTGTATCACTCATACTCAGATGGTGGAGTTGTTGGTTCAACTTCAAGGGTTGTCTGAAGGTATAGGTTGTGTTCTCCAGTCTCTTCATTATAGTTGAAGTAATCAGGAGTGAATATAGGTTAGTATTCATGCTAGTGGTCATTGTCTCAATAAGTCTTGTAGGCAGTTATGAACTGTTATAAGTTTATTGGTAAAGTTGGCAGTGTGATCAGGGTTGGTAGAGATCCTTGGCTTGAGGTCATATTGGTGTCAGAGGGATCATTGTCTTCTGTTTCATCTTCATTGAAGTGGATTATATTGTAGACGTCTTTCATAATATATCCAACTTAGAGCATTTGCAAGATGTAGTCATCAGGGTTCTGTCAGTAGTCTGAATATATTTGAGATACTTGTGGTTGAGTTCTTATATTATGTCATCAATTTGGCCATAGGACAGAGTAGTAACTATTTCGCTAGTAGTAACTTAGAGGTAGGGAATAAAGGTACTGTACTCATAAAAGAGTTCTCGGTATTTGTGGGTGATGAGTTTCTGGTGTTGAGACATTTGGGTAATATCTGTATCATAGTAGTGTTCGACCATGTCTTCCAGAAGATGGCCGATCTAGTAGTAGCTTGAGATTTGTCCAATCCAGTGGACCTCATTAAGCATATTCAGAGCATTCCATCAGGCTTCCATAAAGTAGAGGGGTACTAGGCTATGGATATTCATAAGGGGCAGAGGGGGTGTGGCTCGATTGACAATAGTATTCCAAATATCAGTATAGATGCAGTTGTAGATCTTGGTAATCATAGTGGTATATGTTCAAAAATTGTCATTATTGTTTGTTTTTAGTTCTCTGTTTTGATGCATCTTGGGGCTTAGTATATATGTATCTGTTCTTGATTAGTAAGATTCTATTTATATGAATCTTGTGTTCTGTGACTTCATATTGACTCAGCTTTGTGTGCTATGACTTCTATTTGACTTAGCTTCATGATTATGCAGGTGATTTCCAGATTTGTTCAGAGGTCACGTGTGATTTCGGTGGCTTATTAAGAAGGTGATGTGTGATTTCTGTGACTTGGAGGTTGTGCACTTACAAAGCTACTAGATAAAATTTCTAACTAATAGTTATAGTTACCAAAATAGTATAAATATATATAGATATATCTAGTATACTATATTTAGTCATAGTCTCAAATATATATAAATACTCTCTATACTGAGTATATTATAACCTCAGCTCTACTTTCTCTAAATATAAAAATATATAAAGTAGTATTTTTATTATAAAACTCTTAGATCTAACTTATTAATAATTCTAAGTCTGATCAACTTAGAATATAAGTATAGTACTTCTATTAGTATAAGAATCTAAAAGCAATATCTGGACTCTACTATAACAGACAATTAGGACTCAGTGCTTTCTCACAAAAACTCAGAACTTAAAGCTAATAGTTAGTTCAATTATTTATAATATATATATTAATTCTATTAATATATAGTTTATTATAATAAGATACATATATATATGTCAGAATAAGCAATAAGATAAGATATCTGAAAAAAAAAATGAGACAAAGCTCTCCTCCCTCCAAAAAGACCAGAAAATGCACAATGAGCTGATATAAAGAGTCAGTATGAACCAATGTGAAAATTCCAAATCTTGGGATATCTCCTATTTTTTTTTTTTTCTCTAAGCCTGAACATACTGACCATATTGGAATGAGTGGCAAGACAAGGTATATTGGACACACTAGCTGACTGAGGTTGTGTTGGAATGAGCAGCAAGGTGTCACGAAACTTGACTTTGTAACATTGTAATTCAGAATATCCCGTTTCCGTGACTGCCCACCTGGGAATTTTTTAATTCGCCTTCACGCTGGTTAACGCGTCCAACTTGGGAAAGAACGTCTTGTTGACGCGTCACAATAATACATCACATCTTTTGAGCCTTTGACGCGCTGACGGACATAGCCTTTTTCCCAATACCAAAGATAAGTTATCAGCAAAAGAAAACGGACGGTACTTTGCCAAAGAAAAACATGTCAAGCCAAAAGGATCACGAGAAACTGGTCAGTTCGCGTTTTCTCTGAAAGAGTTTTTGCAATGAGCCTGAGGGTCACGCCGGCGAAAGTCGCGTCGATAACTACTCTCACATCGCACTTTTATACCTGTCTTCAACATTTTCAAACCCATGCTCTATGTGAAAAGGTCGTACAGCTCCAACAAGCCCCCCCCAGCTCCCTTCCCCGCCCTATACCTCATTTCCCAACTCCCACGGCTAGCCTAACCTCAAAGAGCGGCGGAATCACCCCTCCCCGCTTGGCCCGCACACCATTGCATGAAACAATTCGCAACGGCATGCTATCTCCGCGTCCAACACCAAGCGTCTCCCGTTCCTCTGACATCACGGATAACCGCCCACCCTTCCGTCATATAATACATGCAGACAAGCTGTCGCAACTGCGGTCCTTGACCTTCCAGGCAGACCTAGCCTCGCCCACCACTTTCGGCACCTCCCCAGCAAGTTCGGGCTCCGCCCCCGAAAGCTCCAAGCGGAAGTGTAGATCCTCTAATATGCGAAACAGCCCCAGCCGCACGGTTGCTGACGAGCAGTGGCTAGTTGACGAGCAGTGGGAGGAGCCACAACCTCAAAGGAAAAAACGAAACGCCCGAGAAGACCTGTACGAGTTGGACGCTGACGATGAAGCTGGCGACCGGATCGAGATGGGCGCTAACGATGAAGCTGGCGACCGGATCAAGACGGGCGCTAACGATGAAGCTGGCGACCGGATCGAGGCGGATGCCAACAATGAAGCTGGCGACCGGATCAAGACGGGCGCTAACGATGAAGCTGGCGACCGGATTGAGACGGACGCTAACGATGAAGCTGGCGACCGGATCAAGGCGGACGCTAACGGTGAAGCTGGCGACCGGATCGAGACAGGCGCTATGCAACTAGATTGCGAGGGAGCGGAAGCCGAGGAGATGGAAGCGAAGGTAGCGGTGGCGATTGAGGTGCAAGGATCACTATGTGCCTCAGAGATGGTGGTTGGCGAGCCCGACGAAAAAGTAGCGACGATGCCGAGGGAGGAGGACGACCAGGCATTGCAAACCTTCGGAGAAGACGTCAAGGGCGGGGATGACACCATTCGCGAGCTGACCGCGCAACTAGCTGCATCCGAACAATTGCAACGCGAACTTGCTTCACAGCTCGAGGTGTCTTCTTCACAGCATGCTCAAGAGCTCGCCAGAGTGCGCGAATTGAAGGAGGAGAGAGATGTGGCCGTCAGCCGATACGAGGAGATGGTGTCGTCTGAGCGGGACATGCAAAGTAGGGCGGACGAATTATCAGAACGGATCCGCATATTAGAGAAAATGGCACCGTCTGAGCAGATTGCGCAGAGGAAGGCAGACGAGTTGTTGGAGCAGAACCGCATATTAAAGGAGGCGAGAGACATGGCCGTCAACCAGTACGAGAAATTGACGTCGTCTGAACGGATCGCGCAGAGGAGGGTGGACGAGTTGTCAGAGCAAAACCAAGCATTAGAGTTCAGTGCCCAGGAGAAAGAAGAAACAATTCGGCAGCTCCGACAGGACATCTTTGATGCTCGCAGAACAATCCTTCAGCACAGCGAGGCGGAAACGAGGGAGTGTACTTTAAGGTCATGGATCGAAAACGACAATGCGATTATCGAAAATTACAAGGGCCAAATCGCTGCGTTACAGACCGAGGTCGAGAATCAGACCGATTTAGTCGCAAATCTCGAGAAAGAGAAGAGGATGTGGAAGGCGCTTGTTACCCAGATACGAAGTGAGGCCTTGCAGAAGGGTTCGGTTGAGTCCCTTTCAAAATCTCTGGAGGAAGTGCAGAGCAAAATGGTGCAACAGAAGCATGAAGCAACAGCGATGCAAGACCGGCTTAGTGCAACCGTTACTCGTCTCGAAACAGACTTGCACAAGGCGACCGAGGAGCATTCGTCGTCACGCCTGGCAAGCGAGACTAAGATCGCTACTCTCGAACTTGAGTACAAAGATTTCCGCATCATGGCGCTGTCTGACTTGCAAAAGTATAAGGAAAAGTATAAGGAGAGAACTGGGTTCCTCAAGCAAGCGCTCGGCGCCAAGAATCATAAAATCAAGGATTTCGAGCTAAGCGCGAAGGACCTGATGGGCAAGTTTTTTTCGGATCTTTCCAAATTGCGCGGCGACTTGGAGGTGATCGCCATGGGGCACGAAGGGACGAAAAGTGCTACGGAGTTGACGGACAAATCTGAGGGTGCAAAGGCCGAGAATGCGCATGTGCTTCAGCGGGCAGAGGATTGGAGAGAGGAGGTTGGGGTGGTGTCAAAGGATACAGAAACAATGGAAGATGTGCGGGATGAGGAATCCGGACCCAGTCAACTCGAGCTCAGCCAAACTGATTCGAGTGAGCAAGACTGCCCCAGAAACCAGTGCCAGGCCTGCGACCTCGTTCTGCCCCAGTCGGAGCTAGAGGAGCACCAGGCCCAATGCCCGAGGAGGCGTCTTCTGGGTCGCTCGACGCGCAGTGGTCATTTCACCGCGGCCAAGATACAGAAGCACACGGTCAAGTCCCAGCCCAAACGACTTCTCTGCACACACTGCAACAGCGAGTTTGCGACTTCAACTACCCTATCGCGTCACGTGAAAGTCAAGCACACAAAGGAGATAGGTCCGTTCCCCTGCCAACACTGTATCGAGGTATTTGCATGGCCAGCTGGCTTGTCGAGCCATGTCAAATCGAAGCACCCCAAGCAAGTCCATGATAGCAGGCGGTCATGCTGATCATGCGTCGTGTGTTTTTTTTTCTTTGATTTCATATCACGTTTAGTGTGAGGATTATAAAATACCCTGTTTGTCGTCATAAACTGTGTCATACAGAATATCAATAACTAGAATATGCTCGGGGAGCCTACCGTGTATCGTTAAAAAAAAAAAAAAAAAAGCGTAGCCCTCTGGTATATCCCTCTACCGCATTACTCTATACCCCTCATTTGTGAGATTGAAAGTAGCAGTGCTCTGTGAAAGCGGCAATGTGGTTCTCGCTATTCAAAAACGCACAATCTAGAAACTATCGACGATGAGTTAGGCCAGCACGAAAAAAGAACGTCAACCTAAGGTGTCCGAATGTCTATTTATCGGCTCCCGTAACGAGATCTGCTGACGAGGCAGAGCCGCAACGTTTAGAGAGGGCTAGCGTTTAAAACGCATGGCAGGGACGATCTTGAACCGTAAACATCTTCCACACCGACGCCGCGGCACGTCAACACGCTGGGTGTTTCCCGCACGGCGTCCATAAGGTCGACGTGGCATAGAACTTTCCAAACACTTAAGATGGAAGAGGAGTGTGTATTTCGTAAGTCCAGACCATAGGTAAGCATTTACACTATCTGCTGATGGTATAATTGGTCCTATCATTAAGGCGGAATAATAATAATAATAATAACCCATATTTACAAGGTGAGCCAACTCCCATCATTGCCATATGCTTGACTTTTCGCAGTGCTGCATGACTCAAGGATCTGACACAGACACTTTTGGGTGTAATTTTGGGTTTTGGAAGTAGTAAATTTTTTGTCATTCTCTGCTCTACCTCTATCAATAGACTAAACCTGAGGCTAATAGCAATTTGTTATATAAATCAATCTACTAATTCAGAGCTTAAGTAAATCTAAAAGATCTCAGAAAGAATTTTAATATTTATTTTTACTATAAAAAGATATATTCTTTTAGTATTTGAATGATCTTATAACCTCTGGCAGAGGGTCAAAAAGTAGTGTTTATGGGCTGGTATCTTTCTTATGTATTTTGGCATAATGGTGAAGGGTCACTCCCTTCATATAGAGCAAGGGTCTGATTCCGATCTTGACAAATCAGTTGATGGTTCAAACTCCTCTGGCTTTGAAAGTCTCATAGATAAATAGTTGCTAGTACTGTATCTCTTAGAGAATGGTCCAGACAGATTGTCTGCTAGTTATGGGACATACTGTTATAATTCACAGACTAGAACCTCATGGGCAGTCATCACATTTTACTTCTCTTATATAGGTTTGTAGTACTTCTTGAGTTTATTCCTGTGTACCATGATAGGCAGTATGATCTCTGAGAGTTTTCTAAGCCAGAAGATAATTTTCTTGATATTTTGCATATAGAAGAGTTCTTCTCATTTAGGCTCTAGTTTTTATAACTATGAGGCTTCTACTATATTTTGATATAATAGAATCTTTTCTCTGATTTGAATGAGTTCTAGGGTCTTGTAATTCTTTTCCACATTCTTCCTTGTTAGTGCTTGTGACTTGATGATATAATCTTCCATCTTCTTTCTAATTTAGTATAGTCTCTGGATTTCTGAGTCAATCTATTGTTAAGTTAGGTCTAGATTTGTAGCTGAGGTTCTATCAGAATCTTCTTCTCTAAAGAGTAGTTCTTTTGGAGTAAAGTATGTACTCTGTGGCTATATATCTTATAAAACAGAGAGAGCAGTTGAGAGATAGTTATCTCAATTCTCATATTTCTGAGATCTTGGCCAAGATGTTCTTGAGAGTTTTATTGGTTCTTTCTATCTATCTATTTCCTTGAGAGTGATATACAGTAGTCTTGATGTACTGAATCTTATATTTCTGATATATTATCTTATGGAATCTATTAACAAATTCTGTACCATAGTCTGTGGTAATTTGTCTTAATATCTTGTAGTAGCAGATGATTTCTTGGTATAGGAAGTCAGCAATAGAGAGAGTATTGGCTTCTTGTAATGCTCCTGCTTCTATCTATTTAGTAAAGAGATCTACAATAACTATGATATAGTAGTTTCCTAATAGTATTACTGATAGTGGTCTAATAATATCTATTGCAATATAGTGGAAAGGAATAGACTCAATTCTTGATGATCTGAGTGCCTGGTCTTACTGATCTTATTTCTATTTTTAGTACTTATTATATCTTTTAACAAATTAGCACAGATCTTCTTCTATCTTAGGTCACTATATAGTTCTTATTGTCTTGTCATATATGTTAATTCCTCCTAGATGTCCTTGTTTATATACTTCCTTTATTACTTGATACTTCTTATATTTAGATATATATGATAAGTTTTTCTTCTTTTCTAAGTATGGTGTTATCTAGTTCAAATTGTTTCTAAGTCTGGTTAATAATAGTGATAGTCCAGGGTTTGAGGTAGTTGGGCATCTTCTGCTGTCCAAAGTAGCTGATTAGTCTATAGTATAACTCCTTATTTATGTTGAATAGTCTTGATAGAGATGTTTTAGAGTATTTTTAAGAGTGCATCAGCATTGGCATTGATTCTTCCTGAGTAGTATTTGATAGTATAGTTATACTCTTGCAGTCTGTAGATCTATCTGGTATATATTTCTTTGAGGTTCAGAGTGTGGAATAGCCAGATAAGAGCAGAGTAGTCTGTTTGAATAGTGAAGTATTTTCCAGCTAGATAGTAGTGAAACTTGTCTACTGCCCAGACTACTGCTAAACATTCAAGCTTATATAACTTATAGTTCTGTTCTGCTCCACAGATATCTCAGCTTATATAGGAGATGATATATTTATGTCTATCTTTCTTCTGAGCTAGTACAGCTTTAAGTTCTATAGTATTTGCATTTATCTGTAAGATGAACTCTAGGTTTCAATCTGGTCTTCTGAGAATGGATGCTTAGATCAATCTAGTCTTGAGTTCATTGAAGATTTCTTAATATTCCTTAATCTATTTGAATTTAGTCTCCTTCTTCAGTAGCTTGTAGATAAGTACTATAATATTGAAGTATCCTTTGATAAATCTTCTATAGTAGGAGGTCAGTCCAAGGAAGACATAGACTTCTGTAGTTATTCTGAGTCTTGGATAGACTGCAACAGCCTCAATCTTTATGGGGTCTATGTGAATTCTAGTTAGATTGATGATGTACCCTAGATAGGTGATTTCTTGAGCTACAAATGTACTTTTTAGACTTAATGTAGAGACCATACTCCTTGAGCTTCTTGAGGACTAGCTATATATGGTTGATATGTTTTCATACAGTATTGCTGAAGATGATCATATTATCAATATAGACAAAGAGCTATTTTCCAATCTTATTGCTGAAGACTCTGTTTATCATTCACTAAAAACTTACTAAAGTATTGTATATTTCAAATAATATTCATAGGTAGATATAGGTGATATTAGGTGTGATGAAGACTGATTTCTCACTAGTATCTTAAGTGAGACCAATCTGATAGAAGTCTGAGAACAGATTCAAGATAGTGTAATATTTGGCTTTGCTTTTAAGGGTGGTAAGGATTTCTTAAATATTTGGCAAGAGCTGCCTATCTTTCTTGATAATTATATTAAGCTTCCTGGAGTCTTAGGACAAACTCCCCAGGCTTGCTTCCTTTCTTTGGGGTGAGAACAATAGGTGAAGCCTAGGGACTGATAGTTTGCTTGATAATACTAACTTCTTTCATTTCCTTGAGTTCTGCTCATAGTCATTCTCTATAGATAGGTGGTATGTCTGACTTTCTGGTAGATGGACTTAGTATCATCAGTATCAACTTTATAGTAGTACTTGAATTCTTAGTTGTAGATATCTCTGAAGTTTGTGGCAAGTACTTCTTCATTCTGATACAAGATCTTGAAAAGTTGTTCTTCTAGGGGAAAGTTTTCTCCAATAATATATATATACTTATTCTAGTCCTTATCTTTCTTATGCTCAAGTTTGGTAATCTTGATAGTGGTATAGACTCATTTTCCAGTAGATCCAAAGTCTTGTTCCTCTCTCTTAGTCTTGATAAGTTTAATAGCTTTAGTGATCTTGGACTTCTTGACTTCATGGATCAGCATCTGGCCAATTCTGTCATACTTTTTGACTTTGAATAGAGTGGTGGAGTTGTGATTTCTAACTATAAGAAAGATCTCACCAGTATAATTAGAGTCAATGACTCCTCCTTCAACTGAGATTTTACTCTTGGTTAGACTGCTTCTGGTCTTGATAATTCTGGTATAGTTCTCTGACAACTTGACCCCAATTTCAGTACTAAGTAGAGTAGTAGTCTGTGGTTCAAGGATAGCATCTTGGATACTGGCAAGGTCTATTCCTATGGCTTCTTCAGTCTTATATTCTGGGATCTTGGCTTTAGGGTGAAACTTCTTAATCTTGAGAGTGATGTCTGGTTCTTATTCCTCCTCATCATCACTATCAGCTTGAAGTTCTGAGAACTGGTCATCTTCTTTGGCTTTCTTTTTTACTTCAGTAGTTTCTTGTTCATATCTTTATTGATGAATTTTTCTAACTTTACTGATATAGGACTAGTAGTTATTCAGGTATTTGGAGCAGTATATTCTGGTATCATAGAGATATCTTTCTTGAGGTATATAGTCATTGATAATTTTGTTATACTACTGCTCATCTGTAAGCTTGGTTGTCTTGCTCTTATTCTTGTATACTGAGTACATGAAGACTTCTGTGTCCTCTTTATCTTCTTTCTCTATGTCTAGTAGTACTCTTTTGTGGATATTGATAGAGACTCATATCTTTCTTCCTCTATAGTTAATCTGTATCTTTTGGGTATTGAGGTCAATGACAGCCTTGGTCTTGTGAAGCTATTAGTTGCCAATAAGGATATTATAGTTGGTAATACTTATAAAAATTATGTCTACTGAGATAGTAGCTTCTCTAATCTTGATGGAGACTTCTCAGATCTTACCTAAGGGGGTAGCTCATGTACTATCTGCTATAATATAGACTATTTTGATAGACTCTTCAATGTCCCAGCCTAGGCAGTCAATTGTCTTCTTATTTATAAGACATTCTCTAGTACTAGTATCAATGATGATATTAAAAATATAATCTTCAATCTGATATGGGGTATAGGCTGAGGTCTTGTACTAGTCTTCAGATTCTTTACCTGAGTTCTTGAATTCTTCTTATGCATTATGAGCTTTTACAATCTTATACTTTTGATTCTTGATGATGATTGTAAGTCCTACTCTCAACTGCTGTCTGAAAAGGAACTTCAGCTAGTTGTTCAAAAGTAGCATTGACCTTCTGTTCCTTGAGATTCTTGTAGATATCATACTGATGGACCTTAGTCTTGCATAGCTTCTGTTCTTTCTTACTTTTACTTTCTCCTAAGACTAGAGTAATATCTTCAATAATTTAATAGGTAGCTTTATCTAACTCTATGTCTTGATCAATCTCCTCAGATTGGATTTTACTTTGAATAGTGATAGCTGAGGTCTTCTTTAGTCTTCTAACTGACTTACTATTGTCCTTCTTATTATAGAACTTGGAGCAGATTCTAGTATCTTCAGTAATAGGGTAGAATTCAGACTCCTTATAGTATTCTTCATTATCAGTATCACTAATCTTCTTAATGACTACTGTATTGATTTGTTCTTTGGTTCTAATAGTATTGCTTAGTTGGACTCTGTACTTTATTTCAGTCATGCAATTCTTTATATAGTGGCCTTCTTCTCTATATCTGAAGCATATAATATTATATTCTTCTATAGTAACTGTAAACCTCTGTACTAGTCTTCTGTTGACACTTTATACTTCTCTAACAATATTACTAAGGTATGTAGTTATGTATCTTGGTAAACTGCTTGGCAAGTTCCTCTACTGGGTCAGCTTTGGCTATCTTGGAGGTAGATGGAGATAGTTGTCTGTTAATGGCTGTGGTAGATATAATACTGATTGGCTTTGATAGCTCTATCTTAATGCTAGTTATTCTTTCTATTGAGTATTTGACATAGTATCTGACAGTCTAATATCTCTATTCAAAGATCACTTTCTGATCAAGAGTCAGAGCAGCTGGGGTAGACCAGATTGCAAGGACAATTTCAGAGTAAACTCCTTTGAAGAAGGTTGAATTAGCTATTTGTTTCTTGAGAGTATCATTATAGCCAACTAAGATGATCTGGTGATAGATTCAGATGTAAAATAAGTTGAAATCTTCACTGAGTCCCTGGCAGATAGTGTTGAGTTGATCTTTGAAAGTTTGCTTAATCTTTTCAATATAGTATATAGTTCTGAGAAAGGTCTTCATGTTGGCAAGTTTAGCTGTACCAGTATCAGCAATAGTGGCTATATTAAACTTATCTCTGGTAGGTCCTCTGAGGCTAACTGATAGAAGGATCAATTGTATATCTACAGTGAGGACTTGTATAGTGGCAAATTGTTCAAAGTCTTCAATAAAGATCAGGATTGACTCTTCAGTAATAAATCTATAGAATGTGGGAGGATGTATTTCCATCTTATCTTGAATTCTTATAGGGATAACTCTTGTAGTCAGGGTAGTTATTGTAGTAGTTATTCATTTTTTAGCTTGAAAGTGAGAGATTTATCTTGAATTACTAGCCAATAAGTACTAAGTTGTCATGTAGTAGATATTGAGTTCTTTAAATATATCAGATTCTCTTTAAGATATATCTCTTAGATTAACTATAAGTTTGTTATAAGTAAGTTCTTATTGAAGTATCTTCTCAAGGTCTTATAGTCCTCAAACCTCTTATCTTTAACTATTTTATTATCTCTTAGATTGCTTACATAGAATTGAGTATAAGTGAACTAGAACTGAGGGGACTGACTTTATTTCAGAAAGGTATTTATATAAAATATAATTTAATAGTTACTAAGATATAGAGTTAAATATAAATTCCAATAATCAAATAAAATACTAGAATATAGAAAACCTTAGATGTAAATACAAATTTGAGTGTCTGTATAAATAGTTGTACAAGTTTAGAATATTAGTAGATTTTAGTAGTACAGAAAAAAGATACCAGAAGATTTAGGTGTTCAGATAAACAGTTATATAAAGAACTCAAAACAGAATGTTCAGAACTATGGGGACTTTATCTTCATCACTATTATCAAGGCTAGAGGTTGGAGACAAGATATCTTCAAAGAAGATGAGATCAGTAAATATTTTGTCTATTTCATATATATATTGCTAATTAGTAGGATGACATTATTACTGATAATATCATTGCTGGTAACATCACATTTAGTGGCAGAGAGAGCAAGGAGATTTAGGGCTCTTCAATCTATGAGATTCTCTTCTACAAAATAAGAGATAAATGTGGGGTCTTAGAGAGGTCTAATCTAGATACTGAGATCTTAGAATATTGAGATCAATTTTTATAGGAATTGATCTAGATTTGTCTAGAGAATGAGATTCCAGAACTCTTCTACCTTATTACTATTGAGAGTAATAGTAGATTGGGCTTCTGTGGAAACTATGACTTTCAGTATATTAGTATAGTGGGTTGATAATTTCTTAAAGTCTGAAACTTTAGTATACTCTAAGTTGGAGATTGACTATAGTATATACATATCTGAAGATCTAATAAATCTTCTTGGCTATCCTTATTTCATATACATCTATAAGAGTGGCATCTTATACAACATCTCTCTCCGGTAACATTCAGGTTACACAACCCTTTGGCAACACTTTCGACACAGTTTCTGGAGAAAAGCTACTAGTATCATGGCGACCAACGAGCATCCGGAGGTGCGTACTGGGCAGGGTGGCCCTGGAG
>RBNI01002783.1:0-17534 GCA_003990745.1 Jimgerdemannia flammicorona | reverse complement strand
AAAGACCACTTTCTCACCTACAACTCCAACCCTCCCCCCACTCTGCCTACAGATTTTCTCTACCAAATAATGCCTTCGACCCCCCTGTAACCCCCAATCAAGCCACCAGCCTGTCAAGATATCTTCCATAAGGCTACACCACCTCAGCAGTCTGACCTCTGAGCCAAGTCTCCTTCCATCCTCAAAAACAAATAACCAGTGACTGGCCAACCCCACCCAAATGGCCAAAGCCCAGCCTAATATCAGCCATTCCTTCCCCACCCCCCCCTCCAATCTATCCCTTAAATCCTCCCATCACCCCCACATGCCAGCTCCCCTACACACTACCCCCAAATGATCCCCAATGTTCTGCCAAAAGGTACTAAGTACCTCACACTCTCCTAGCCAATGTTCAGGTGTCTGCATATATCCCCCTTCCTGCCCTACATTATAACACTCCTCACAGTCGAAGCAACCTCCCTCGATAAGGTGACCTGAGTAGAAGTTGAGCATGACATTTCACCTCAGCACATACCACCAGACCACCCAGTACTTCGGCAGCAGCCACCTCCTCACCTTGGCACTCCAGGCCCTAATGCTATGCCAGTTCCACTCCTTGCTGATTCCCACTCCTTGCCAACTGCTAGGCCACAGGTCCTGGCCTGGTCCCTATTGGCATTCGATCCCATCATCAATATCAAACTCAATTAAGGGAATATCACCCAGTAACACTCGGTCTCATCTCTATATCACTGGGTCTCAAGCTGCCTCCCCTTCATTTCCCTGCTACCTAATTCCAATGTGGCACACTCCCTCTGCCACTCCCCACCAGAAGCCTTTGTATTGCAATTGTTCAGTGTTCTGAAGGCCCACAAGTGCTAGGAGATCACCAGTTGAACCCCTCGGAGAGGACCTTATCTCCCAGACTTTCTGCAGTAGGGGGACCCAACCCCCCCCTCTCAACTCCACCACTCTCTTTGGCCACCATGCTCTCAAGCAGTGCAGTCTCTTAGGAAAGTCAACCAGCCCAAGTCCTCCACTCACCACTGGTAAGGACAAGACCTCCCAGCTGATCTGACTCCACCTCTCAGCCCAGATCCACCCCTTGGCCAGCTTCATCAATTGCTTCACCACCCAAGCTGGGAAGTCCAGATGATAAGCCAGATACCACAACTTTGGCAGCCAATAGATGTTCAGAATCGAAACACATCCTGCCAGAGACAATTGGCGGCCCCCCCAACTCTGCAGGGCCTTCTCCCAGATGCCAACCTGCTGCTCCCACCAAAGTCTGGGCAGAACCGACCCATATACTAACAGATAAATACCCAAGTACTGACACCTCACCAGCAGGGACAATAGTACCAATAATCTCCCCACCCACCAGACCATTGCCTAACACCATTGTTTCACACTTATACCAATTAAGCCTAGCCCCAGAGTTTGCCTCATACCACTCCACCATTTCCTTGAGCTTCGCAATATCTGTAATTGATCCCAGGCTGACTACCATGTCATCTGCAAATGCCCCTACTTTCCACCCAATGCCAAAGATAGAGAGCCCCACTATCTTCTGTCTGATTCTGTCCATGAAGGGCTCCAGAGAAAGAGCATACAAAATGGGGGACAGTGGGTCCCCCTGGGGCACCCCCTACCCAGGGGAAATGCTACCCCTCTGTGTCCATTATACATGAGTGCAGCCCTACTTCCTTCCAGTAGGCTGACCATGGCTGTCCTGAACTGGTGCGGGACCCCAATCCTATCCAATACTTTCACCAGCCAGACCTGTTGCACTTGGTCATAAGCCTTCTCCTGGTCCAGAAAGACCAGATGCCCATCCAGTCTACTGGCTCATGCCCCTTCAATAACTCCATGAACCTATGCTGTGCCATCCCTGATGAGCCAGCCTCCCACAAGCCCCTCTGCTCATCACCCAAGACTTGCTGGGCCACCTTTTGCAACCTTGCGACCACCACCTTGGTAACCAACTTTCTGTCCATATCCAGTAACATAATCAGCCTCCAGTTCATCCAGTCCTCTCTCCTTCCTTTGTTCTTATAAAGCAACATCACCAGCCCCAGATCCTGTTCTCCCACCCATCTCTCTGTCTGTAGAATCCAATCACACAGTGCTGTCATCTCTTCCAGTACTCTTGAGACTCCCACCATCTTTTTCCAGAAGTCCCAGGGCAGACCATCCTCCCCAGGCACCGTACCCAAGGTCGTCATGGCAAGAACCTGGTGGATCTCCTCCTCTTGTACTGGCAGTACTAAGTCACCCAGCCCATCTACTTGTGTAGGGTGCCAATCCTCCAATGCTTGGTCAATGTTCTCAGTATCTGCCCCACCCTCCTCCTTACTCCACAATCTACTCCAATGCTCCTTTAATGATCCAAGAATGTCTTGTACACCATGCACTAATATACCATCAGTATTAAGCACTCCCTCCCACCTTTGTTGCACCCTTCTCACCTGAAGGGCTCTTGTGAGAAACTTTGAGGGCCACTCTCCTTCCTCCAACCCCTGCCAACAAAGCCATGCTGCCAGCCCCTGGACCCTTGCCTCTTCCTCATTCCACAGCACCTGTTGTAGTTCAACCACCTCCATTCTTACCCTTATCAATCTCCAGTCCTCCTCTCCCTCCAATGTCACCAGTCTCGCCCAGTCCTCCAAGAGTCTAGACAGTCTACTAGAAGCCCACCACATCCACCACCTCCTCTGTTTCCCAGCCTCCTTACCAGCCTCACACCAGAAGGTCCTGGCCATCTCCTTCATCCTCATCCACTGAATACCAACTGGGGCACCTTCCTATCTCCAGCACTCCACTCGCAGTTGAATGTCTTCAGCCCACTCATCCCACCAGATCTTATCATCTAGTAAGGAGGAATTGAGATGCTAATGTCCAGGCCCATCCCCACTCCCCCCAAAATGCCCCTGCCCTAAAAGCCCCCAATGATCTGACCAAGGACACCATTCCACCTCCAGTGACTTCCAAACATTCAAGCCCCAGCAGCTGGCTGTCAGAATCCAATCAATCCTTGTCCCCAGGCCCCTGGCCCAGTGCATGTACACTCTCCTATCTCTCCAACATTCTACCCACATCCACCAGAGCACTCAGTCTTTCCACTTCCTCCCATACTGCCAGTCCTCCACTCTGACCCTCAGCTTCTTATCCTCCATCAGTTCTATCCCTCAATACAACTCAGACCATATTGAAATCCCCACTGAGCATATCCACCCCAACTTCTACAAGAATTCCACTCTCCTGTAGGTCCTTCACCCAAATCACATGCTCACCCCATACCGCAGAGCAGTAACAGGAGCCCACTATGACTGGCTCCCAACCTGTGTATATCCACTCTCCCCAGACCAATCTATCCCCTCAGCTCCACATATCTCTTATCTCCCCTCTGCCTTTCTGTACCAGAATTCCAACCTTGCCCTTCTAGACTGCCTCACCTCCCCACTCTTTCATCCATTCCAGTCTATCCAAGTCATCCTCACACCTGACATCCTGCAAGAGGAAGAGATCGGCCTCCAATCCCTTCAGCCAAGTAAAAATGTTCTTATGTCAATAAGTGCCCTGTAACCCATTCATGTTCAAAAAAAAAATGTTGATTATACTATTCATAGTGAAGAATGGTATGTTATCAAGCTTTCTCTACTGCTCTATATTCATCTCCTCCTGTGCCAAGTCCAGATTATGTTTCATGGTCACTGCCTCCTCTTCAGCCCTCTGAGCCTCCAGTCCAGCCAACAGCTCATTCATCTCCCCATCTGCCTTCTCCTCGAATTCCTCTTGGTACTCTAGACAGGCTTCCTGCCAGAGCTGCAGTCCATGACGCTTGGTCCAGCAGTATTCAGTCCTCTCTCCTGTGACTCCCACCATCTCCACCTCCTGCTCCTTATCTACCTCATAGCCCTCCTCTTCCAGATACATCACAAGAATTTCTGCCTTCAATGCCATCACCACCCCCTCCCCCTGCAGGATTCTTACCCAATGCTCATCACTCATTACCCTCAAATCCACCTCTCCCAGCTCCTTGGCCACCAGGTTGTTCATCATCCTGCACATCCAAAGTAGGTTCCCCACCTCCTTTCCTCCAGGAGTCACCAGCCTCCCACTATCCAGCATTGTGGTGTCAGCCCCAGCACTCGCAGCCTCATCTCACTCCTCTGGGATGTCCACCAGTTCCTCCTCACCGACTGCCACCACTTGTCCCCCTTTTGCTGCCTCTGGAACTCTAAATTGCACTTGCTGGGCTTCCTGCATTGGCACATCCTCCACCACCCTACTTCAGGAAGCTGGGCCCCACCTGATAAGAGGAGTAGGGGTAGGAGAGTCCTCCCATGTCTCATCCCAAACCTCCAGCATACCATCCACATATGGGTCCTTGCCAGTCACCTCCCTGTTCTTGCCAGTCTCCTTCCCAGCACTCCCACTTCCCTCGCCTGCCCAGACACTCACTTTGGCCCCCCCCGTGTCCACTATCCTGCTTGTATCCTTCTGAGGCCCACCCTTCATCTTTGCCAGCAGTTCCCTCTGTCTCTTACATCTCTGATCTCATTTCCACTGCTCCTTGCTCACTCAAATCCACTTCCCCTCCACCACCTCCAAGTGTGTTGCCTTCTCAAAGACCCTCCAAGCCTTCACCTGCTGCTCCACCACACCACTCAACTCTTCCAGTACTTCCAATAGGTCCTCTTCCTCCTCCTCACTCCCCTTCACCCTCATCACCTTGCACACGATCACCCCCCAGACCATACTGGAAGGCTAGTCCCTTGCCTTCCTGGTGGCCTCCTTTTCTGCCAGCCTAATCCTCACATCCACATCCTCAGTCCTGAGCAAGATCTCCTCCCAGACTCTGAATCCAATATCCACTATCTCTCCATACTCTGCCATGACCTCCTCAACTCTCTTTCTTGTCTCCATCGCTGTCACTGTGGACACCCCTTTCACCAGCAGTTAGACTACTCTGGGATCCCATTTCAGGCATTGTACCATTGGAACACACACCTCCCCAACTATCAATCCAACCTTCAACACTTTCTCCAAAGGCTCAGCCTCCTCAAAGCCCACCTCCACTCCCTCCAGTCCCTTTAAAAACTTTATGGATGCCGCTCTAGCCACCTGCTTAGCAATCAGCCCCAGTACCATTTTTGCTGTCACTGCTAGGCGCCGGAAGTACAGTGTCACCATGAACACTGAGATCGATTTCTTGAGTAACGGCGCCACTGCCAGGCCTGTCACACTATCCGCCAAATCTTCTTGTCTCCCAAGCCCCAGTTGCTCAGCTGTACCATCCACAGTCACATCTGGATTTTTTTCCAGATTAGCAGTCCTGTCTCTATTAGCTATCACACCCCCCCACTGCCCCCTCTGCCAAGGGCTACTCCCCCTCATACTGTCGCCTTCTCCATTTCCTTGCCTTTCCTCAACCAACCCTCCAGCCCCAATGTCTGCCTTCTCCCCTTCACCATCTCAGCAAAGCTCACTCTCCCAGATCTCTGTCCTCCACTACTACCTCCTTCCCTTCCACATCCACCTGCCAGCAGCCCCCTCATACCTCCCCCCAGACCAGGGCCTCTCCCCACATGCTGCCAGTCAAATGTGCTTGGGCTGCCCTGCCCAGGACGCACCTCAGATTGCCTGTCAGTCACCATGTTGCTAGTCTCTTTTCTCCAAAAACGATGTTGTAGTTGCTTTCCAAAAGTTGTGTAACCTGAGAGGTACTGGAGAGTGGATGTCACCGTGGCTCTCTAGCTCTACAAGACCTCTTCCCAAATAGCCACCCTCTGCTCTCACCAAATTCTAGGCAGAATCAATTCATAAACTGAGAGGAAAATACCCAAGTACTGCACAGTATCTCCAGTAGAGACAATTGTTCCAATGACATTCCCTCCCACCAGACTATTACCTAATACTATTATTTTATACTTATGCTAGTTGAGATTTACCCCAGAGTATACCTCATAATACTCCACTATTTTCTGAAGGGTTCTTATATCTGTAATTAACCCAAGACCCACCACTATATTGTCTACAAAGGCTCCAACTTTCTAGACAATATCAAACACTGAGAGCCCTACTACCTTGCACTGAATCCTATCCATCAATAGCTCCAAGGACAGAGTATACAATATAGAGAACAGTGGGTCCTCCTGGGGAATACTCCTATTCAGAAAGAATACTATCTCCTGATAACTGTTATATATAAGTACCACCCTACTCTCTTCTAGTAGACTGATCATTGATACTTGGAACTGTTAGGGGACTCTAGTTCTATCCAGTACCTTTGCCAACCAGATCTGCCAGATATAGTCATAGGTCTTTTCCTGATCCAGGAAGACCAATCTCCCATCTAGCCCATAGGCTTGAGCTCTTTCAATAATGCTATGAACTTAAGCTATACCATTCCTGATGAGCTAGCCCCCAACAAAGCCCCACTGCTCCTCACCTAGAACTTGCTGGGCCACCTTCTGCAGCCTTGCTACTACTACCTTGGTGACCATCTTTCTGTCCATGTCCAGGAGCATGATTGGTCACCAGTTCTTTCAATCCTCTCTTCTGCTCTTGTCCTTATACTACAGCACTACTAGCTCCAGGTCCTGCTCTCCCACCTACTTCTCTGACTATAATACTAAGTTGCAAAGTACCATCATCTCTCCCAGCACCTCAGGGACTTCCACTATCTTCTTTCAGAAGTCCCAGGGCAGACCATCCTCTCCTGATATAGTGCTCAGTAAAGTCATAGCAAGAACCTGGTATATCTCCTCCTTCTGAACTAGCAACACTAAACAGCCTAGCTCATCTACTTGTGGTAGGCGCCACTCCTCCAAAGCATGTTCAATGGCAGCAGCATCAGCCCCACCCTCTTACTCACTCTATAAATTACTCCACCTCTCCTTCAGTAAGCCCAAAATGTTTTATAGACTTTATATCAGCAGACCATCAGAACCCAGTACCCCCTCCTACTGCTGCCTCACCTTCCTTGCCTGAAGAGACCTTGAAAGATACTTAGAGGGCCTCTTCTCCTCCTTCAGCCCCTACCAGTGTAGCTGTACAGCCATTCCTCACACATGGGTCTTCTCCTCCTTCTTCAACACCTGCTGTAACTCAGTGACCTCCAGCCTTGCTTAAAACAGCCTCCAATCCTCAACCTCCTCTAAGGTCAAAAGATCTGTCCAATTCTCCTAAAGCCAGACTAATCTAGCAGAGGCCCAGGTGACCCTCTTCCACTGCTATCTTTCAGCCATCTTGTTAGTCTCACTTCTGTAATTCCTAGCAGCCTCCTTCAATCTCACTCACTAAATACCCACAGGAGTGCCCTTATGGATCCAACTATCTATTTTCTGCCTAATATCCTCAGCCTAAGTTTCCCACAACCCCTTTTTAGCTAACAAGGAGGAATTGAGGTACCAATGTCCAGGTCTATCTCTACTTCTCCCAAACTGGCTATGCCCTAACAAGTCTCAGTGATCTAACTATAGATATGTACCACTCAACCTCCAGAGACTTCTAGACATCTAGACCCCAACAATCAGCTGTCAGCACTCAGTCTATCCTAGTCCCAAGTCTGCCCACTCAATGGGTGTAGACCCTCCTATTACCCCACATTGCTCAACTATCATCTACTAAGGATCCAAGTTGCTCCACTTTCTTCTAACCTTCTAGACTGCCACTCCTGCCCCCAGCATTCCTCTCTCCATCTATCCTGTCTATCTGTGCCAAACACACTATGTTAAAGTCTCCTACCAGTATAGCCACTCTGGCCTCTGCAAGTGCCCCACTATTCAGAAGACCAGTAATCTACTCTGTATACTCACTCTTAACTATAGGATAGTAACAAGATTTAACCACAATTGGCTCCCCCTCTGTGATATCATTCCTCCCAAACCAGCCTATCTCCCTAATTCCTGCTGTTGTATATTTCACCTCACCCTTTCTGTACCAGTATCCCAACCTTACCTATCCAAACTGCTGTCCCTCTCCATTCTCTCATTCCCTCCTATTGATTCAGATTCTCCTCATATTGCACAACCTGTAGAAGAAAAAGATTAGCTTCTAATTCATTTAATTAAATAAAAATGTTATATTGCCTCTAAGCTCCCCTCAAGCTATTTATATTTAATAAATATATATTAGTTGTACTATTTATGGAGAATAATATTGAAATAGATATATTCTCTTTACAACTCTACATTCCTCTCTTCCCTAGCCAGGTCCAGTCTATGGCCTCCTCCCCCTTGATCTGCTTAGTCTCTAGTCCAATCAGAAGTTTGTCTATTACTGTATTATCCTTCAACTCCATCTCCTCTTGGTACTCCAGGCATGTTCCTTGCCAGATCTCTAGCC
The DNA here is from genome assembly GCA_003990745.1 of Jimgerdemannia flammicorona. NCBI lineage: Eukaryota > Fungi > Mucoromycota > Endogonomycetes > Endogonales > Endogonaceae > Jimgerdemannia > Jimgerdemannia flammicorona. The sequence goes on along the minus strand of RBNI01002783.1, from coordinate 9,203 downwards.
TATATCTCTGTTTCCACCAATAGACTGCCCACTCTCTAGTAGCCACCACTATCTCAGCCTCTCTTATTTCATCTATCTCATAGTCTTTCTCATCCAGAAATACTGCTATCACCTCTGTTGCCAGGGTCTCCACAATACCTTCTCTCTGTAGCACTCTTATCCAGTGCTCCTCACTGATGACTTGTAAATCAACATCCCACAACTTCTCTGCTGCCAAGTTGTTCATCACCTGATATATCTACTTGAAGTTCCCAATCTCCTTATTCCTAGGAGTTGCTGGTCAGCTAGCCCCCAGTATCACTATATCCACCCCCATGCTCACAGACTCATTCCACTCCTTCTCAGGAATATCCACCAGCTCATCTTCTTCAACCTCAACCACCTACTCTCCACTCACTATCTCAGGTACCTCAAACCAAACACAATGAGTCCCCATCATCTCCATATCCTTCCCAGCTCTTGGCTGAGCAACTCCAGACCCCCCTCCCAAATTCTTGCTCTCCTTCTATACCTCCAGTATATAATTATCATAGAGAGCCTGGTCCCTTGCCTCCTGGCTCCTACCCACAGTCTTTGTACTCCTCTCTACTTCAACATCTGCCCACACACTCTCTTAAGCATCCCTTATAGCTCCATCATAGCTGGGCACCGCCTTCTATTTCTTCATCTCCTTTAAACTAGCCAGTAACTCTCTCTGCCACTTATGCTCCTACATCCTCTCTCACTACCCCTTATCTATCCAAATATGCTTTCTATCTATCACTTTCAAATGTGTTAAGTCCACATATATCTGCCATACCTTGGCCCACTACTCCACCACTCCACTGAGCTCCTCTAGTGCCTCCACCAGATCCTTCTTCTCCTCTACACTCTCTTTCACTCTCATCATCTAACAGATAAATACCCCCCACATTAGTACTAAAGGCTAGTCTCTCAGCTTCTCTGTAGCCTCCTTTCCAGCCAACTGGAGCCTGATATCCTCATCTTTAGTTCTGAATAAAGTCCCTTCTCAGACCTGGAAGCCAATATCAACCACCTCACTATACTCTACCATAACCTCCTCCACCCTCCTCCTCATCTCAACTGTTATTACTGTGGGCACCCCCTTCATCAGTAGCTGGACTACTCTGGGGTCTCATCTCAGACAGTGAGCTATCAGAACTACAATCTCCTAAGTCAGCCCCATCTTCATTATCTCCTCCAAGTGGGCAGCCTTCTCAAAGCCTATCTCTACTCTCACCAGCCCCTTCAAGAACTTTACCAAGACAGCCCCAGCCATCTGCTTTGAGATTAGCTCCAGAACTATCTTTACCATCACTGCTAAGCTCAATTTCTTTAGTAATGGGGCCACTACTAGACCCATTATACCATTAGCTATATCTCTCTGCCCCTACTGGTCCCTCTGTATAGCTCTACTATCAGCCATTATATATATATATATATTTTTTTTTTTTTTTCCAGATTTCCCATCATACCTCCATCAGTAGTTACTCTACTATCTTCAGCCACAGCCCCTTCTGCCCCTATATTTGCTCTTTTAGGCAAGAGCCTCCTGTTCTTCCCAGGTTTGTCTTACTTTTCCCTTCAGCAATATTAGCTCAAACACTCATTGGCCATCTACTCTCCTTTACTTTATCAGTAAAACTCAAAGACTCAGATTCTCCTCTATTTCTACCAGACACTAGTTGCTCTCCAGAGCCCTCTCCATTCTTTATATCTCCAAAAGAGCCCATCCCAAGGCCATAACCCCTCCCTACATATTGCCAGCTAAAAGTCCCAGATCCACCTGACCCAATATACCTATTAGAACTTTTACTCAAAGATATATTAATAGTATCTTTTCTCTAAATTATCATGAAAAGTATTACTAGAAGTTTATATAATATAAATTATACTGAATAATAACAATATAACATTGGTCTATTTTTATCTCTCACTATATAAAAAAAAGTAGATATATACTTTATCTAGTATATCAAAGTAAACTAAGTAAAAACTATTAAATATATTACTTTTTAGGAAAGAATATACTTGTGGCTTAGCTCTCTCTAAATAATTTAAGCAAAAAAAGTTACTTTCAAACCACTTTTCTCAATTATAACTATATTATTTTTCTTTTTAGTTAAATTCAAAAACTCTAATAAAAAAATATATAATTAAAGAAAAAAATAAATTGTACTAAATTATCTCTTTACTTAAACTCTTAATTATACTAATTATTCATTAAAATTAATACTCTATTATTTCTCACTAAGTCTATCAGCCTCTCTACCTCTCTATGCTCAAATCTAATTCTCCTCAAAACACTCTTAAAATACCCCTAATATATATAATTTCTAATCCAAAAATACCAATTTGCTATTAACACTCCTACTCTAGCAACCCTCCAACGTATTCTGCACTCAAGCTGTACCATCATGAATCTATCTCTCCTTAACAACACAGAATGAATCATATCTACGATTCCCAAAAAAAAAAAAAAAAAAAAAAAAAGTTTACATCAAATATCACTGGCATTATAAAAGCCCCCCCCCCTAAATGCTCCCCTTCTACCCAACCGTTTTCAATGGGGCTTTACCCGACCTCCTCATCTGACTATGCAGATTTCACGTTGAGAGTGATGGTTCGAAGAATCGAGGCATAATTCTTGAGATTCACTGAGATGCTGTAGGTCTCCAACTTGATGGCTACGATGTCTCGAGCGTATTCGTCCGTCAACTTCTGATCGATCTTATTTTGGATGTCTTGCAGAATTCTGTCATATTCATCTTGCTTTTCCTTCCATCCGGCAATAAAATTCTCTTGCTGTTTCTTGACTTCTTCGATAACACCTTTAATAACTATTCGCAATTGTTGTCGCGAAAGTTCGTTACCAAGGATTCCTCACAGTTCTCCTAATACTGAGTAATTCTGGGAGACCAAACATAATTCGAATTAGCTAAGCGACACTCTCGGTCGTTGGATTCAAACATCAAATACCACCTCATAAAATGTACTTACTGAATCGATAGTTCCAAATTTAAAGAAACGCGGAAATTTCACTTTACGATGTTCAATGTACGCTTCAATGTTCGTTACCAACGAGATCTTGCAGGCTCGAAAATTTTAGGCGACACCTTGAATCGGGGGATAAGTTCGGGAACATTGTTCCAAATATTACGGTCCGTGGACTTCAGACTCTCCGAAAGATTTTGTTCATGCTTTCTTAACATTTGGTCGATACGAGTTTGGAGATTGTGGCGAAAGTCGTTGCACAAGATTTCTACGTCCAAGCGAACTCTGCGTGTGATACGATCGACGTTCTCTCCCACCTCTTTGAGGGATTTAAAGCAATAATTTCTTTTCGAGGAGGGAACGTTTCTATTGTTGGGTGTTTGTTCCCAAAATTTGTCGAGAGTTTTCTTGATGGTATTCTTGGCCTGTCTTGTAAATTATCAAATTCACCAGTAATTAACTCGGTGATCTTGTTCCGGATCTCCGCCGCATCCTTGATCTATTGGTCTGCAACAGTCGTCAATGATTCTCGCAATTTGGTGAAATTATCTCGTTGGCGGTTGCGGAATACGCCACCATTCTGAAGTTCATAAAGGGTTGCATTGCATTTGTCAACTGAATCTTGAAGATAGGCTGCAAAAATAGCGCAAACGAACAATAAATCAATAGTGACAATAATATATCGGGGACGAGATGAAATATGGAATAAAATAATCGAAGTACCTGCGACGGTGCAGGGTATCAGATCATTGGTAATGAGTTTGTGTATTACCTTAATGCCCGAGTTATCCCATTTATTGTCGTTTTCGCTGTTCAACCGCTCCATGTCGTATTTATTAATCTAGGAATGCTATTGGGGCCTATGTATTGGAGCCACTGAAAGTGATTGACAGTAAATAAAACAAAAATAGTATTAGCCAACGTTTTATAGCATGTAGTGCTCTTTCGGAAGTAGCAAAGTAATACTTAAGAAACATTTACCTCGGCTTGCCAACCCCGAGCTCCCACGGGAATCAATCAGTTTCTTCATATTTCTCGCTAGCCGTCCATTCTTCGCTGATACTATATACACCTTGCTGATCTGGTTTTTCCCTATCCAAGAAACGCGAGGCTATTTGCCTGCGTATCTTTTCTGGTGCTTCTTCTTTGCGTGTTGACAATTTGTCCGCTTGATTGGCAATCACGTACAAGTTGGCAACACCAACTTCCCATTCGTCCGCCAAGTACTTGAGTTTCTCCTCAGCTTCGCCACCCAGATCGGTACAATCGAGGACCGAGAAGCATGCATTGCAGGTTTTCAGCAACTCTTTTACAATTGTCTCCAGTTCACCGGACGTAATTTCTTCGGGGCCTAAGGAAAAACATAATTGGAATACAAATTGTAATGTGTAAAGAAAAGGTAATGTGTGTTAAAAATAACATGCGATAATATATCAAAACGACAAACCTGGACTGTCAACAATTTCTATACTTTTGTCCTCGCCGCCAATAAAATCAAATTCTATGTCCACTGTTGGACATTTCTCATTTAACAGAATAAGAGGTGAATCCCGCGGTGAATCCGATGATGAATCCGTTGGTGACACGTCTATGATAGGATAGAGGTGGATGTAGATGCGCATGATATCATTCAGCAAGACCAATGCCTCCTTACAATCTTAAATGTGCTCGGCGACTGGGGTAGTTGGAGCATGCCATTCTTGAATTTTTCGACGTACGAAAAACACTCTGTATCGGCTTCAATTTTCTCCACCCCTACTTCAAATTCTTTCTCCTTGGAGGTTTTCGGAGTATGAACAGCCTTCATTTCATCTATAATTTTCCGATTCTTGCCAACTGCAAGTCGAAAAGGCTCTTCATTATACCTGATATAACATTATAGACAAACCATAAGTGAAAGAAATGTACACGTGACGAAGTAGGTGACCAAACAATGATAATTACTCAAGTTTAGGAGCTTTGCTTCCAGGACTGTGCTTGCATATTGTTGGTATGGTCGTGGCCGCATGCGATCGCATCAGAAGCAAATCATCGGAGCCAATAAGAGCGTTGACAAACTTGGATTTTCTATAATCATAGCAACATTGTTGAAGACAGACTCGGTACGCTAATGACTAAAATGGCGAGATTGAACTCTCTTAAACTTACCCTGATTTCATATTTCCGACAATGGCCAATCGAGTAACTCCATTATCGTTTTTTCGACGATGCCTATTGATGTAATTTTTTATTTCGTCGGGACCGTGTCTTCCACCTAATCACAAAAAATAAAATTAAATAAACAACGAAAACAGTCTAACTCAATGTTTTAGAAGGGATGATTGCGGTTTGTGTGCGTACTTTTTGCCATCTGATTCAACCTTTCAAGGCTTGCGATTTTTGACTCGGTTTTGTCCTCAGTCCAAATTCGTTTCTGGTACAGTGACAGTTGGCTTTCGAGATATGGAAAACCAAGCCCCATTGATGATTCTCGTTCAGCATCCAGCTCCAACTTGCGCTTTTCGAAAATAGGCGCACATCGTGTGTTTTTGTTCCAAAGTCCTCAGGGGTGAAAATTTGTTCGAATAGTGATTTGCAGGTAATTGAGTTTTGCAATTCAAGCCCGTCTATGTAGCCATTCGGCATGCTGTTATCGATGAGTTTGGCTAAATCTCTCTCGTCTTGCAAAGCAGGCAGTAATCTTTCGGCAGACGGTAACTCTAAGTCCAGCCATTCTTGAGGAGGCGCTGCTTGACCTCCAGCTCTTGTCGCAAGCCGTCGACATCTCCATCGTCCTTGAGCCTGGAGATTTGGGCGGCAATATCCATCGGGGAAGCATGGCATTGGTCCATGGCAAGCTTTTGAATCTTTCGAAACAAAGAATCCAAAAAATTCTCGATTACAGTCCTGGCGTGCTGGATTTTTGTAGCATTTGTATTCGGACTTGCAATTCTTGAGCATTTAGAAGCAGTAACTTGTATTTGAGAGTGTGGCCTCAGATGAGAGCGGTTTTTTCTGTTGTAGTGTTTTTAATCAATCAGAATTATTTGTTTTTATATTGTGTTTTTTTTGGGTGACGTAGCTGAGACCTGCCTGACCTTGATGAAGGGAGACCTGATCTCGGCGGAGGGAAGTGGGTCTTGTAAGATAAAGTTAATAAAGTTTATTAGCTGGGCCACCCAAAAAAACACAATCCAAAAAAACACCTTGATTCTATAAACCAACCCATTGGGCATCGATAAAAATGGTCCTCCCAGTTATGAACTGGACGATTCAAACGATGGCGAGCCTGAACGACACAGAACTCTTCCAAGAAATGTGCAACCAAGCCTTCTTTAACCGTAGTTACGTTAAGGTGGCCCCTCATGATGATGATATTCGCCTAATCGTCGATCCTCGGGTGTCCACTGCTTTGTCAACGGCATTGGAAAAGTCCGATGAACACGATGCGTTGTCAATTCTCAAAAACCGCCAGACGATTCTTCATAAAACTGACTGGAGTTTTTGTGAAGACTTCTGCCGGGATTGGAAGCTTTCCGGAAATGGTCGTCTTGCAATCTGCCACGACGAGCTTATGCAGAAGGTGCTATGCAACTTCGAGTTTTTCGAGGAATTACGCAAGCTCTGTCGGCATGACACGGTCAGTCATTTTATTTGACCCTAGATAGACTAAGCTTAATTTAATAAGCTAATCATCTTCATCCTGATCTCAGCCATTCGCGATCCAAAATCAATCATTGAACGATCGTAAAAGTTGCGGAAGAAGCGTGGCCCATTTGAAGATAATTCAATGCTTTGGCAGCGGGATATCGAGGTAGGAAAAATGTAGCCGTTTTGCTCCAAATGGCGTGAAAGCTAAAACAAAAGTTTTTACCACATCCCTTTCCAGGATAGGGGAGGTTTTGAACAGCTTGATGGAGCAGGATTTTTTGTCTAAGAATCACGACAGTGATATCCTACCGATTCTCATTCTACACTCCCCGATTTCTTCAAGCGCTGAGCTCCGAGTGGACACCGCCGATTTCAATGAGGCTATACAACTATTACGTCGTGTGCACATCGACAGATTACAGGAGATTCCCGAAGACATACGAGACACTCTTGGAAATATCTCCAATGCAGTCTTGGAATCCATTCCGATCGTGTCGAAAACCGATTTTGATTGTAAAAATGTCCTAAAGTCCTTGACGGATATCGTCAAGCTGTGCAAATTTTTGGAACTCGATATCGTGTCCAAGCTTCGCATGCGTCCGCCACTTCTATTGGTCAACATGAAGTTATTAGAAACTACCAATGACTATTCATTAGGATTCTTGGTAAGTTGACAACAGCAATGATTGCTTTATTAACATTAGATAACGTCACTAATCATACCCTGTCTAAATTGCTTACGATTAGCTCACTCCTTCTAATACGATCGATGCCATTGATTTCCCTTCGGATTTGCCACCAATCATTGATGCCAGAAATGTCTGGCCATCGTTGGTGTGTACGGCACCATGTCTCAAAGTTGGTACCAACCCCGACGAGTGCGAGCGTAATACATCAGATGTGGATGGCGTTTACTGTGTTTTACGATTCCGTAAGTGTCACTTTCGGCCTCACTTCATTTGGATTGGGCATAATAGGTCGAATACTGTACACTTTGAGGATATCGGTCGATATATCAGTAAGAATCTTTAGCTTTCCTCGGTGTACAATCATTGTCAACTTAAAGAATATACGCTGTTGAAGACGCCCATTTGAGAGGCTTTTACAATCTTTATCCTTTATATTGTTATTGTGTCATGTATATTCCTTACATCTTCATATCTTCAACTTCCTATCTTGAGCCTCCCATCACACGGAACCTACTGTATCGTTGATTCCACGAGCCAGTATTTAACATTCAATATTAGCATAGGCGCCCGTTAATATTTGTTAGTGAGCCTTTTCAAATAAGGTATTATGTAGATTTCCGAAATGCTCTCAGAATAGATATATCATTATTCTTGTAGAGAACTGAACCTAGAAATGACGAAGATACCTGTATCCCAAAAAGTTTATTAGGATATTTATTCAAAATAAAGAGAGCTGCGGGTAAACGCATACGCCGTCAACCCATAAAACCATACGGTTTGCTACGAGGAAACTATAAAAGAACACGAAGCTTCGTGGGATGAAAAACTACATCGTAATGGCAAACTGATGTCTTGAACTAGAAAAGACACAGACCATCAGTGTGAAAATGATTGAAACGCTACACATTTTCGCAAAAGTCTGAAGGGGTTCTATCTCAGTCTCTAAGGAGCGCAAGTCGTCAAGAGAATTTTTTTTGTTTTTTTTTTTTTTTTTTTTTGGAATTGGAAATATTGTCAATCTCATCGTAAACCTGATGAGTCGCGAACTTCACTGCACCAGGGAATACCGTGACCATTTTGGTAAGTGAGGTAATTTGAGATTGTTCATTGAAATCCAACCACGACGCCAATGTATGGCAGATGACGGACAAGGCAATCATTTCATCCTTTGGCTAACCGATAGACATGGATCGATCATTATATGTCCGTATATCATACACAAAATCAAAATGCAATTTTTTAAACCATATTACTGACCTCGCGTTGTCTGCGCCAATTTGCCCAATTTTCTCCGCTCAAGAACGGGATCCAATGATTGTCTCCAATTTTAACAGGCAGCTATATATAGATTGGCTTGAGCCCTTAGTTACTTTGTCAAAAAGTAACAAAATGTTTGGTAATTCTCATTTTAGAGGATGTAGATGATTTTGGTAATTTTCTTATTAGGTGCAGATTTGGTATAATACAGCAAATTTGGCAGATTTCGCAAAGTGGCAGGTAACTCAAAGTTCTTTAGACTTCATCTTACAAGTGGACCAAAATATAGCAGACCAAAACATGGCAGACTTCTCTTCAGGCTTAATCTAGTAAGTAGACTCAATTAGTGATATTCTCTTTTTGACAGATAAGGTTAGATCAGATGACTGCTTTATTTGTGCAAATGAGTTGACTATAAAGGTACATTTAATTGATTGGCTTACATCAAGAACTTCTCAGAAGGTATTAAGGTAAGAGGAGCTGTTGGGGGATCTGCTGACTGGATGGTGAGTGGGTTGGGGTCCTCAGAGGGGGTGACGTCACAGTTTGGTGGTGAGGATCTGTGAGCAGAGTGGTGGAAGAGTGGGGATTGTGTTAGACAAAGTAGTCTTTTATTGAGAAGGGGTAGGGGGG
>RBNI01002782.1:0-17536 GCA_003990745.1 Jimgerdemannia flammicorona | reverse complement strand
GCCATCAATGTTTTGTATGACGCCCTCAAGGCCACGCCTATGAGTTATGCGCTACTGCATACGCAGGTCGATTTCCTGAGGACTAAGGTTTGCATTTCGCTTTTTTTTTTTTTTTTTTGAGCTTGTGCCACATCGTGTGAGTTTTTGTTGTGAGCTATTCCTTGATTCCTGTGCACTGTATCAGAAGGATCCTGAGGTCGCCGCGTTGCTCTCACAGGCTTATATTGGTCAAGGTGCGCTGAACGAGGCTATGCTCCTGTATTGTTGCGAAAAGGGGTACCGAGTCACGTGTGACCCGCTGAGCCCCCTTCTCATTATGTTGATATAGATCGTATATATCCTTTGTCTTTATTTTATAGACGAGGAAATTAAGGCCATCAATGTTTTGTATGACGCCCTCAAGGCCACGCCTATGAGTTATGCGCTACTGCATACGCAGGTCGATTTCCTGAGGACTAAGGTTTGCATTTCGCTTTTTTTTTTTTTTTTTTTTTTTTTCCTAATTCGTTGAAAGTGAAGGCTTGCATCAACGATACTTATCGAAATTAATCCGTTATGCAGGGCAAATACGATATCGCTCTGAAGCTCGCTAAGCACGCTGTGAACAATACGCCTTCGGAATTTGTCACTTGGGCCAAACTTACGGAAGTGTACATTGATCTTGCTGATTACGAATCTGTGCGTTTGCATCCCTGTTTTTAAGCTGTTCCTTTAATTGGTGTATTCGCTTAGGTTCAACCAAAACAACTTAGACAAGAGAGCTCTCGAAATGTACTGTGGCGGTCACACTTATTTATTACACCTCGCTTATTTCTTCATCTCCTTCCAGGCCCTCCTTACCCTGAATTCGTGCCCCATGTTCACCTACAGCGAGCGCGACATGCATCGCATGCCGACCCCAGCGCGCACTCATTTACCAATCAAGCCGGAGATCGTGAATTCGGGCATCATGGAGGAGGATACCGGCCGGGATAGCGATGTATGTATGCTGTAATCGTTTTTGTAACCATCCAACGACGCATAAACCCTATATACTTCAACTGTCTTGCCACATCCTAACCATTATCGCGTTTCCTAGGCCGATCCGAACCTCTACCGCCTCCCCGCCCCGGCCCTTCACGGTACTTTCAACAAGGCTTACTCGCTTCTGACCCGCCTCGTCGCCAGGATTGGTTGGGACGAGCTGCTCAAGTGCCGATCGGGCGTGTTCGTTATGGAGGAGGAATACCGTATGCAGAAGGCCGTGGAGGAGGAGCGGAAGGGAAGTGCGGCGATGGAAGGTCTCAAAGCAGCGAGGGCAAAGAGAGAGAGCCTAGTGGCGGCGAGGAGGGAGGAGAGGCTGGAGGAGGAGGCGAGAGCGAATGGGGCAAAACTCGAGGAGGAGAAAAGGAAATTAGAGGAGAAGGAGAAGGAGGAGAGGGAGGAAAAGGAGAAGGAGAAGGAGAAGGAGAAGGAGAAGGAGAAGGAGAAGGAGAAGGAGAAGGAGAAGGAGGAGAAGGAGGAGAAGGAGGAGAAGGAGAAGGAGGAAAAGGAGGAAAAGGAGGAGAAGGATGAGAAGGATGAGAATGAAGAGGAGAAAGAAGAGGAGAAGGAGAAGGAACAGAACGAGGAGGAGGGAGAAAAGTTGGCGGAGGATTTGGAGGATGTGAAATTGGATGATGGGGAGGAGAAGAAACAGGAAAGCGAGGAAGCGAGGAAGGCGAGGGAACAGGAAGAAAAATTGAAGTCGGCGGCTTTGGAGCAAAGTTACATGGAGAAGCCTAAGCAGGCTGCTGAGGAGCAGAAGGATCTAAAGGTCAGTTGAAATATGACAAACTTATGTGTGATCAACCGGGAAAAGGTTCCGGGTTCAAGAAGAAATTCTGAGCGGTAGAAATCCTCTGCCACGATCAGGATCGATCTTTGATCCCCAAAATTGTATTCACTCAATTCCAGGATGCGGCCAGCCAGCCAGAGCACAGTTTCTCGTTCAGCAATAAGAGGTTGTGCGAACGATGGTTGGACAACCTGTTTATGGTTCTTTACGAGGTTCGTCACTGCGATTCGTCCACAATACTGCTATACACAACATAATCACACCGACCTCATCATTTAGGATCTTCGCGTTTATACCGTCTGGAGAACCGAAGTGTCGCACTACAAGGCACAGCATATGCCCTACCGCAAGACAGGCACTGAATGGGAAATACTTGGTGATTTGGCTTCGAGGCTGCATCACAAGGTGGGTCGAGAGGGATTGATGATTTATGTCTTTCTGCTGCGAGCATCGACTTCGGCCTCATACATTCATAATTAACACGATTGTGTGCTCTTTTGCAGGAGGAAGCCAAGGAAGCCTATCAGCAGTGTTTGGACCACAAATTTTCGGCTAAGGCTTGGATGAAGCTCCTTGAAATCTATGCCGATGAGGGCAATGTTCAGAAAGCCCTGGTCGCCGTCGTCAAGCTGACGGTATATCACGAGCGGTGGTATCATGAGATTGTAGTAAGTTTTTCTTTTGGCCTTTCATGAAGCGGTATGCAATGTCATTCATACATGTTGGCATCCAATGTTCACGCTTCACATCCCAATGTCATTCAATCTAGTACCCTACGGTCATCGCCCACAACCTCAACAAGCTGATTCGTAACGAGGGTCTCTCCAAGATGCAGAACATGCTCATCTCGATGAACCTCCCACACCCCATCTTTAAGCTCGTGACACGGTACTTCGCCTTCGCGGAAACGTTCCGTGTCGAGGGGTCAGATTTCTAATCTAAATGGCGCCAGACACCGGAGTTTGAAGGATAGATGGTATCAGAACAAGTGATTGGAGTGAAATTCAAAATCCAAATATTTCTTGTGTATTAGATGTCGTGTTTTACGGAGTTCTGTTTGTTGATCTCGTAGGGTTCCTTTTTCTTTTCATCAATGATAATGGATCAACAGTGATGTGTTTTCGTCGTTCGGTTTGTGTGGCTCGTTTACAACCCAGGCCCACATTGCTGACAAAAGATGTATGAGAACGAACTGTTTGAGAGCAATGTGTCTAAGTTCTGAGCAATTATAGACTTGAGGCCAACGACATTAAGCATGTGTGCAGAGCGCTGTCGCGTCAATGGCATGGCGAAACCAGGAATTTGATGGTGTCGGAGGGGTTGGGTTTGAATTTTTTTTTTTTTTTTCAGGTTGGTTTTGAACTGCGAACGCTCCTACGGCCGGTCGAATGCTATATTCAAACCTTAAGGTTGCAGTCAAAGTTTGAGTCAGAAGGTTAGCATTTTGGTGATAAAAATGACTTTGTGATTGATTTAAACATATCATGCATATTTCAGGTCAATGTAGCAGTTCTGAGCCATACATTCTGAGTGAAGATCTTTGGTATTTTATTTCCATTCACTGTTATATATAGAGTGATGAAGCAGATGTTTCTGACAGCATTGACATCTTTATTCCAGACCATGGCACATTTTTTACATTTGAGCATAGTATAAGAGAGTTATTCTTATTTTAAAGTTATGGTTTGATACTTAGAGTATACTCTGAAAGATCAAAATTCAGAGATACTGATGAGTATTAGATTGTCTGAGCAGTTATATTACTGGAGAGTATAGAACAACCTCTATAAGATATCAGCTATTTTCTCTTTTATTATATATTATCTCTAAAGACTATAATAGTATATTTTGGTTCATTATGAAATTCTACATACTTTATTTATATGCAAAGTAGAAAAATTAAAAAGATTGAGATCTGAACACTCTTTTCTCAGCTATCATTCAGATTATATAACAAAGTCTCAATAACTCTGAGCTCAGAGGGGTGTATTGAGTAAGATAGTCTTAGTACATTCAACTGACAGTATGTAGAGAGGAGTTATAGTATAGATGTGAGTCTCTTAAGCCCTCATGAGGGTGGAGGTGAGACTGGAGAAAATAGATGGTCTGGGAAAAGTAGAATAGGGTCAGAGAGGATGAGCTTTACTGATAAGATTTGAGCAGATAGTGTATCAGCAGGGCTGAATAGCTAGCTGCTGAGAGGAAAGAAAAAGATATCTAATGAGAGGTCTGGAGAGGTAGCTTGGGGTGGCAGGGGAGATAAGATCTGATAGAGTTATGACTAGCAGAGGGGGGGGGAAACTACTGATGAGAGTATAATAACTAATCTAAAAAAAATTTAGATATAACAGCTGATGGGAGGGCTGAGCTAGTGGGAGGTACAATCTGATAAATAGTATAATAGAACTAGTAGTAGTATTATTACTCAAAAAATTGATATTAGAATTTGTAGTTACATTGTACTTTAGGAGCTTAGCTGTTATAGTAAGATTAGTCCTAGAGCTACTGGTCCAACAGATGAAAGAGGCAGTCTTGGTGAAGTTTCTATATAGACTAGAGAGGATAGAAGTGGGCTTTGAGAAGAAAGAGCTAATACTGGAGGTTCTGAAGAAAAGAGTAGTAGTTGGAGAGATAGTTGTCTCTATAGGTAAGATATTTGAGAAAGAACTCTAAAGTGGTTTAGCTAGTGATGGCTAATATTTCTATAATAAGAAAAGAGAAGATAAGAAAGCTAATTATAGATATAGTGAAGAAGTATGGAGATGTAGTAGATATCAGCTTTCAGATATAGGAGAGAATAGAGTTTTGAATGAGTAATATATATAGATATCCAGGTAAGGCTTATAAAAAGAGAGAACATGGAAAAGAGAAGAGATTAAATAATTATACTGAAGTAGAGACTCATTAAGTATAAGATGTTAAGAGTAAAAGAGACTCTAGAGGAGAAGAAGGACTTGTTGGAGGCTCTGGAGGATCTGGTGGAGACAGTGAAATAGTACAGATTGACCTGAAAGAAGTATGAGACTAAGACAGTCATAGAGATTATCAATAGCAAGAGAGTGTATTTGGACTGAGCTATATAAGAGAAAGCAAGAAGAGATAGTAGTAGAAGAACTTATTAGTTAGTCTGAAGGAGAGACTGAAGACTGTAGAGAGTACTGGAAAAGTAGATATAAAGGCCAGTATTTAGGTAAGAGAAAAGGAGAGACTGTGAAGAAGAGATCTAACAGAAGAGAAGTCTTGGAAGAGGAGTACTATTGTTGAGGATGAATAGATAGAGATTGAAGATCTGGTCAAATATAAAGTCTCAAGTAGTAATTGAAATGAATTAAATTAAATTGAATTTGTCTCTAATTTGATTCAATTTGAAATATTTAAATCAAATTAAGGGTTAATTCAATTTAATTCAATTCAATTTGAAGTCTAATTTAAATTTAATTTTTCAAAATTCAATAATTTGACCAAAATATATCCAAATTTAATAAATTTTAGCTTGTTCAATATACTTTATAATGGAGAATCTAGTATAATAAAGAATATTAAATTTGGACATATTTCTATTGAGTTATTATATTTTGAATTTAGGATAAATATTTTAAATTAAATCAGATCTCAATTTGATTTGATTAAATTGAATCAGACCTTAATTTAATTTAAATTTAATTCAATTTGAATTTAATTCAACTTTAAAAATCCCCAATTTGATTTAATTTGAATAACTCTTAATTTGATTTGATTCAAATTAATTTAATTTATTTGAGAGTACTAGTTCTAAGTATAGATCAGAAGGTTGTGCTATAGAATATATCTGAGAAGAACTGTGATGAGTCAGTGAGTATAGAAGTAGAGAAGAGACAGGAGTTTGGAGAATGGCTGGTAGACTCTAGAAAGAAGAGAGTTGATAGTAAGCAATAGCTTTAGAAGACACTGATCAATATGATAGCTAATGAGTTGAGGGGGATTAACTTTAGAGTAATCAGTAAGGTATACTAGGGAATAGTCTTGAGAGAAAAGAAGATAGTGTACACAAGTTGTAAGACAAGCTGATAGCAGCTTTACTAGAGACAATAGAGTATGAGGTTGATGAGAGCAGAGAGGTCACTTTGTTGAAAATTGTGAATAAGTATATAGTATATCTATAGAGATTAAGGAAGGAACTAGTGAAATAGCAGATAGTATATAATAAGTATTAGATATCAATAGAGAAGTAGGATAGAGAGAACTGTCTTGAGGTACTGATAGTTCTAGATGCTCAGCTAGAGGTAGAGATTGAACTGAAGGCTGAAAGAAACTTAGATATAGCTGAAGAGATAAAATCTGAGACTTAGACTATATATCAGCAAATGTCTAAATAGAAATATATATATAACTAGATTTAAGGAATAGAACTTAAGAAGTTCAATTGTCTTTAGAAAGTTTAAAAAATATATAATAACTAACTAGACTAATCTTTATTGAAATATTCAGAGAGGATATTTATATATAAGAAATAGAAAGAAGAAGAAACAGATAGAATATTACTAAGCTATATATTGAGCAATAAGTTATGCTTAGTAGAACTTGATAGAATATTATAAAGAGTTACCAAGAATCAATTAGTAATTGATAGAATCTTAGTAAATCTATTTAGAAAACAGATTCTTGATAAATGACTAAGTAATTCCATACTATTCTAAGCTATTTTAAAATATTCTACTGAGTAATATAATAAAAGAAAAGATAATAATCTGGCAATATATATATATAATATATATAGATTATTATTATACATATTCTTCTCTACTTGAAAGAGAACATTGTCCTCAATATTTATATTTGTAAAGAGCTTATTGAGTATTCTTGAGATTTCTAATAGATTTCTAAGTACTATTATATTCAGAATAATCTACCTATTTGATAAAATATTCAGTATGATTATAATGTTTATATTTGTCAAAAATCTTCTCAACTTTATACTTAATATGACTATTAACCAAAAGAGGTACTGATGGCTAAGGAGTTTGGTTCAAGTATTTGTATAGACTATCATAGTATAACTTGAGCAGAGAGATATAGAAGACAGAATATATGTGGATGGTCTATAATAATATTAATTTATATACTACAGGAGATATTTGTTTAAGTATCTTATAAAGACCAATATATCTTACTTGAAGTTTCTTGAAAGAGTAGTTGACTTGAAATATCAAATTGAGATTTATAGTAGATAAGAGTACTTGATTACTAATCTTGAATTTAATCTCCTATCTTCTGATATTAGCATATTTGGCTTATTATTCTGAGCCTTGAGTAGGTTATCTTTAGCAACTTGAATTATTGTGATCATATTATCAATGAGATCTTGGGTGACAGAAACTTAGAGAATTCTTTTCTAACTTAAGCAAGTAGGCTTTATAGAGTTTATATATCTTAATTATATAGTAACTTAAAAGGTATAAAGTTTGTTGAGACTTATACTGAGTTATTATAGACAAGATAAGATATTGTTCCCAGTTATCTTATTTATAAGAAATATGTTTCTTAATATCTGTTTGAGAGTCTGGTTCACTCACTTAGTTTATCTATTAGTTTGTAGATGGTATGCTATACTTAGAGCTTATTGGGCTTCAAGTATCTTGAATAATATCTACCAGAAATAACTTATAAATTTCAGATCTCAATTACTAATTATGATCTTTAAAAGATTATAATTTTGATGGCAGTATCAGAAGCAGTGGGATTGATTTTGATTAACTCCAACTTAATGGTCTTGATAAGGTAGTTAATGAAAATAATAATGATATTATTTCCTTGAGATATCTTAAGTAGTTGGATAATAAAGTTTATTGTAACTTACTTCTATTTAGTAGCTAAAACTGAGAAAGATTAGAGTAGACCATAAAGCTGTGATCTTGATGTCTTATTCTTTTAGTAGTAATTATAGATAGATAGATATTTCTTGATATCTTAATTCATTATAGGCCAGAAGAAGTAATGATGAATATTGTAAATAGTTTTCTAGTATCTTATATAACTAGTGAGAGGAGAGTCATAGTTTTCCTTGAGGATCTTAAAGTAAAAGTTATTGGAATTTAGGATATATATTTTATCATTCTTATATATAATTCTATTAATGATCTTATATTCTTCTAATAGACTTATAAGGATTTCTTTTATAACTAGATCTTGATAATATCTTTCTTTTAGTTCATCTAAAAGAGTCTTATCTGAGATCACCTTAATAATGCTAAGATCAGATCTTTTTAATAAAGTATTAGCTATTATATTTGTCTTATCTAGCTTATAGATAATTTTAGTATTAAAAGCTTCGATATACTTGATCTATTTTGTCTGATTTGGAAACAGATAGAGATCTGAATTGAGATATGTGAGTGACTTATGATCAGTAATGATATTAAAGTCTTGACTCTTGAGATAATATTGCTAATTTTATAAAGCTTCATAGATAGCTAGGAGTTCTTTTTTGTAGATAGTATATCTTTATTCAGTCTTGTTCAATTTCTGTAATAAATATGCAATTAGCTGAGATTCTTTACTTATATCTTAAGATAGTACTATACTGATTATATATCTGAATATATCTATAGTAACTATAAACTATAAAGCTGGGTCTGAGTTATATAGAGTTGACATAGTTATTAACTTTATCTTTAGAGTTTGGAATACCTCTTAGTAGATATAAGTCTATTAAAAAGAGTTACTAATCTTCAACAATTCAGTCATGGGCTTAATAATACTGGAGTAACTTTTAATGAATTGGTGATAGTATCTAGATAGTCCTAAAAAAGACCTAATATCATAGATATTTTGTAAGCGTACAACCTCCAAGCCACCAAAATCACATATTATCCTCAGAACTAATTTGGAAACTATATACAAGACTACAAAACAAGTTACTGAAGAGATCATCTAGTTACACAAATATGCCAACAAGCATGAGAACCCTTCACCAAGATATAAGAATACTAGAAAAAGTACTACAACTATAAGATCAACTCTGAATCTCTATAACTAGTCTGGTGTACTATACTATTATAAAAGGAAACTGAAAGTACCAAAATCAAACCAAGACAAGAAGAACTCTATCTCATCCATCAAAAGGTTCACAAACTGCACTTATCAACTCAAGACTAAGATACACTGCAACTATACAAGACCTCATTACTTAGCAGAAGTAAAACACATTTGAACAACTCTATTCACTCTATCTATATCACCTCCGTTAGAGAGTGACAGATGCTTCATCTGAACTCAAGAAAGCTGACATCATCAAAACCAATCTCAAGCCATCCATGTGATAGATATTACTACTAGAAATTGCTTCAGATTACAGAAAATATCATTTCTGAGAGGTTTGAACCCCCAGCCATGACATTGGGAGCTCTTGTCCTAGATAAGAATAGCCAGTTCTCGCAAATGCACTAGCAGACCAAAAAAAAAGAGAACCAAGACCTGTTATCCTTATACAACCACAGTCACCAAGGACAGCCTTAATCTTGCAAGAGATAGAAGTAATGATACTTTAAAACTGATAATGTCAGAAGTCAGAAAACTGCTCAGACTTTGTCAGTGATGATGTCATCAATAGTGATGTCATCAAAGACTAACCAGATAGCATCTATAAATAGCTTAGCAGTCATAGTATAGTTAGATTAGCCTTGTACGATGTGACTGTGAACTAACTTAGCAATCAGATAATCTCTTGACATATCAGATCACACTTATACTATGTGACTGCATTCTGACTCAGCAAGGCACTAAAGTGCTATATCCACATTTAGCATAGCCCAGATAGCCCCTCACTAGTATAAATACCCCCTCCCCCAGACCTCAGAATCTCAGACTTAAACAGACAAAAATACACAAGAACAATCCTGAGCACTTCTCTACAATATCCCTTTACACAACTACTCCTAGTATAGCAATATCATGAATAGCAAATAAATCTATTTAATAATCTACAAACTACTCTTAAGTAAATCCACTCCCCATTAGGTCCCACTCCTAACTCCATCATGAAATTTCCTAATTGGGTATTGTCTGCAGTGATATGCCAATTCAACTAAACTGGTCTTAGTTTCTTGAACTTTCTGAAATACAGAAAATCCTGAACATCCAGAACTAGTTCGAAAAAGAACTTTGGTTGAAACATCAACCCAATCTTGAAATCAATAAGCATAGAGGATATACTCCATATAAAATTGATCTTGACCTTAAGAAAACAGTCTTCCAGAATATCTAGAACTTCTAGAAAACCCTTCCAGAACTATGTAACAGTTACCCTAAAAAGCAACTCTCTTACAACTTGATAGTAGTGATTTACAATCCAATTCTGCTTCAAGATGCTTCCTCACTCTGCTACAAACCTCTCTGAGAATTCCTACAAGTTGGTATAAAGCCCAACCTCTGAACTGGAATTTATCCTGAACCATCTAATAATCTGGAGAGAATTGAACCTGATGTATAAGGACAATTTGATCTCCACACCTGCAACAAGTGGGACAAACTTCATTCAAAGAAAGAAGTACTCCAATTAAATCAGCAGATAGATGAAACCCTATTTACTGAACTCCTTACTCTATACTCTGCAAGTCAAGATAAAGAAGGTCTTATAGAAGCCTTCTTTACTCTTCTCAACAAGAGTTTTGTCAGCTTCACAAATTTGAGTGACCTAGAACAACCAGTAGCAATCTTTCTAGCCTTAGTTTCTCATGAAGCCCAAGTCTCTGTAGCCAAGTGGCTCAACTCTATCAACTTTCACTATATCCAGACCAAGACTGTATTATACTACCAATTTCAGAACAGCAAGGCCCATCATATTCTTAAGAAAGAAGCAAGAGAAATCCTTCATCAACAACCTGATCCTGAACCAGAAGCAGGCCCAGCTATAGCCCTATCTGAACCAGAAACCAATACTGAACCAGAACTTGACTTTGAATTAAGTCCATCTGAAATCAGATATACAACTGATTCTATCTACTTTGACACCGAGTAAACCCAATTACATGGGGACCAAACTGAAGAGGAGGAGGAATATCTCAGTAAATTTGATCTCAGATATACTACTGAAGGAGACACACCTCCATCAGGATAGAATACACCTATACAGCAACAAACAGCTATCTTTTGAGCCCTCACTCCAGACCCACAACTATTACTCCAGTAACTTACACAGATCCAAAGAACACCCTTACACTCTGTATCAGTATCTCAAGTAGTACTAGTAACATCACTACCAGCAGTCCAACTGCCTCTAGTAAACAATATGACAAACCAACAGATTCTAGACCTCACAGCCCAGGTAGCCATAATGGCAGCAACCATTACTGCCTTAGCTGAACAGACCTGACCTACCAAAAATCTGAGTCTATCTATCTTCAATAGTACTGCATAAGAAGTCCAAAGCTTCATTAGTATAGTTGATACCAACTTTGAGGCCAATCAATGGACCAATGAGTGAGTTGCTGACTGCCTTCTGATAAATAATTAAGACCACACTCTGGAATAACTCTTTGCTACCACTACAGCCTATGTCCACCAAGTTGTTACATTCTTCCGAGGATCTGCCGAAGAATGGTAGTGAACCCTTCCTGAAAAACCCCTCACATGGAATACCTGACCTGCAGTAGTTGCTCAAAATGCAGCAAATAATACCCCAGAATATGGAGCCCATCCTGCAGCCCCTGGACTCAAACAACTCATGATTGCTCAATACTACAGTGAAACCATGATTACTGAATCCTGAGTAAAACTCTGCAACCTCAAATTTGATGTATATAGCAAGGAAGAATTTGAAACCTTCTGCACAAAACTCGAGTCACTCCTGAACACTGTTGGCCTAAGATATATTGCCAATGATGAAGTGTGAAATAGTACAAGAGCAGACCATTTATTCGATGCCCTACCTGAATGGCTTACTAGAAAAATCCGAGAACAAGGCCACTTAGTTGGTTATGATCACCAACAATAGAGCTTGGCAAGAATCAAGACCATGGTCAAGTGAATCCTAACAGCTGGACCAATTCTGCCCTGAAGACAATTCAACAACAAGGAAAAGACTTGGACCAAGAAAGAAGAACCCAAGTATGAAGCATCCTGAGCTCCCTTAACATCCATCTCATGGACACCCAGAAATCATGAATCCACCTAGCCGAGTATCTTCAAGAAACTCACTGAAGGAGAAAGGAATGAACTTCGAAGAAGTGGAGCATGCTTCTATTGCCAAAAGATAGGACATATGGTCAGTGCCTGCCCCAACCAAAAACTCTGAACAGCAATATAAGCAACTGTTACTACTCTGCACCATCTCAATAACCTGACTACCAGAACACTAGACTTTGTCAAGTTAAGACAAACTGCCAAGGCCCCTACTAAAGAAAGTCAAAAAGCAGCTGAATATGATCTGTATGCAGCTGAAGAAGCTACAGACTCCAATCAAGAAGTCAAGCAAGTCTACATAGGAATCAGTGTCCAAATTCCTGAAGGATATATTGGAAGAATATGCTGTCACAGCAGCCTAGTATTGAAAGAACTCTCAGTAGAAGGAGGAGTCATTGACAAAGATTACACAGGCAAAATTATTATCCTCATCCAAAATCATAGTTGGACACTCTTCAAGATCTCTATTGGTTTCTGCATTGCCCAGATCCTATTTGAAAAAATCAAGTCAACTCTGACAGTCAAGGAAGTCCCTGAACTACTACCTACTATCTGAGGATTCAAAGGATTTAGCTCATCAAACAAGGCCCCAGCCCCACCTACTATGAGCAAAGAAGAACAATTCTACAAGAAAATCGAGGATGGATATGTACCAAGTGGCTGATGCCCCCATGGTATTGGAATGTACTCTTCCCAAATGATTGATGATTGCTTCTCTTGTGTCAATGAATTGGCTCAAAGAAGAATCAACAGAAGGAAAGCTCCTATAACTGAAATCACCACTATTGGATCAGACAAACTGCTTACACTCCAAGCTTTTGTCAACCAAGTATCTGTCAAGATTATGATAGACAGTGGTGTCTCAGACAACTTCATCAATGAAGAAACAGCCAACAGACTCAAGGTCTTCACCTCTTTGGTACAACAAACTCAAGCAGTTGCCACAGCTGATGAAACCTCACATGTCATTAGTAAGGAAGTCTGCAATCTACCCTTCCGAATCGGTGACTATCGAGTACATATTACTCTCCAAATTGTACCACTTCCTGATAATGAAATCATCCTTAGAACTCCATGGTTGAAACAAGAGAACTCTATGATTGATTGGGTAAACCATTCTCTGACCATCAAGAAAGAACACCACAACTTCAAACTACAAGGTAAAAAGGACCCACTTAGCTCTAGTGACCCCGGACTAAAGATCACTCACATCAATAAGCTACAACTCAAGAAATTGGTCAAGAAATGTCCTCTCTTCACCATCTCCATCCACCCATCCAAAGGAGAACCTGAGAACTCTGAAGAAGACTTTTCCAAAGTTGACAGCCATGTCAGACCACTACTCTAGAAAGTCCAAGACACATTTCTGAACTAAACTACAGAATCACCTGCACCTATCATTATTAATGACCAAGAAGAGTATAAAGTTGAACAAATCTTCAATAAACATAGCCACAAGAACCATCCAAATAGTACAATAATACTAGAACAAATTAGAAGGCCCCAACAAGGATGTTGAAAGCTAAGAAGGAGAGAGTTGTAAGTGTACAACCTCTAAGCCACCAAAATTGTATGTCATCCTCAGAACTAATTTGGAAACCATATGTGAGACTACAAAACAAGTTACTGAAAAGATCATCTGGTTACACAAATATGCCAGCAAGTATGAGAACCCTCTGCCAAGATACAAGAATACCAGAAGAAGTACTATAACCATAAGACCAACTCTGAACCTCTATAACTAGTCTGGTATACTATACTATTACAAAAGGAAACTGAAAGTACCAAAATCAAACCAAGACAAGAAGAACCCTATCTCACCTATCAAAAGGTTCATGAACTGCACTTATCAATTCAAGATCAAGATACACTGCAACTATGCAAGACCTCATTACTTAGCAGAAGTAAAATACATTTAAACAACTCCATTTACTCTATCTGTATCACCTCTATTGGAGAGTGATGGATGCTTCATCTGAACTCAAGAAAGCCAACATTGTTGAAACCAATCTCAAGCCATCTATGTGATAGATATTACTACTAGAAATTGCCTCAGATTATAGAAAATATCATTTCCAAGAGGTTCAAACCCCCAGCTGCAACATTGGGAGCCCTCACCCTAGACAAGGATGGCCAGTCCTTGCAAATGTACCAGCAGATCAAAAAAAAAGAGAACCAAGACCTATTATCCTTGTACAACCATAGCCACCAAGGACAGCCTTAATCTTATAAGAGATAGAAGTGATGACACTTTAAAACTGATGATATCAGAAGTTAGAAAACTGCTCAGACTTTGCCAGTGATGATGTCATCAATAGTGATGTCATCAAAGACTAACCAGACAGTATCTAAACCTATAAATAGCTTA
Source organism: Jimgerdemannia flammicorona (assembly GCA_003990745.1). Taxonomy (NCBI): domain Eukaryota; kingdom Fungi; phylum Mucoromycota; class Endogonomycetes; order Endogonales; family Endogonaceae; genus Jimgerdemannia; species Jimgerdemannia flammicorona. The sequence goes on along the minus strand of RBNI01002782.1, from coordinate 3,194 downwards.
GCAGTCATAGTATAGTTAGATTAGCCTTATATGATGTGACTGTGAACTGACTCAGCAGTCAGATGATCTCTTAATATATCAGATCACATTTGTACTATGTGACTGCATTCTGACTCAGCAAGGCACTAAATACCTATATCCACATTCAGCATAGCCCAGATAGCCCCTCACTAGTATAAATACCCCCTCTCTCAGACCTCAGAATCTTAGACTTAAACAGACAAAAACACATAAGAACAATTCTGAGCACTTTCCCACAATATCTCTTTATACAACTACTCTTAATATAGTAATATCATGAATAGTGAATAAACCTATTTAATAACCCACAAACTACTCTTAAGTAAATCCACTCCCTGTTAGGTCCCACTCCTAACCCCATCATGAAATTTCCTAATTGGGTATTGTCTACAGCGATACGCCAATTCAACTAAGCTGGTTTTAGTTTCTTGAACTTCCTGAAATACAGAAAATCCTGAACATCCAGAACTAGTCTGAAAAAGAACTTTGGTTGAGACATCAATCTGATCTTGAAATCAATAAGCATAGAGGATGTACTCCATATGAAATTGATCTTGACCTTAAGAAAACGGTCTTCCAGAATATTCAGAACTTCCAGAAAACCCTTTCAGAACTACGTAATGGTTACCCTAAAAAGCAACTCTCTTACATATTTGCTAGAATAGGCCAATCTGAGATTACTTGAACCTTCTTAAGATTGGGCTGAATAATATTAACTAAGATAATATAACTAATCACAATCCTCTCAGGCCTATTGGCTAAGATCAAGTGTAGTATCTGTTCTTAATAGTTTAATAACTATTATATGGATCAATGATCCATTGTTTGTTGATAATATAACTAAGATATTTTATCTCCTTTTTAATAAACTTATATTTACTAAGCTTACAATAATGCTTATTTTCTTATAATTTCTTAAATACTTATCTAAGATACTTGAAGTATTCTCTTTCTGATATACTAAATATCAGAATATTATCTAGATAAATGATAACAAAGATATCAAGATATGATTGCAGAATATTTTGCATCAATCTCTAAAAGATTAGTAATATACTGGTAAGAATAAATTATATAATCAAGAATCTCTATAAACTATAACATATCTTGAAAGTGATCTTGTAAATATTTTCTTTCTTGATATAGACTTAATAATAATTAATATAAAGATCTAATTTGGAAAAGACCTTAGTATGTAAGAGTCTGTTTAATATTTTATCTATTCTTAGTAATAAGTACTAGTTCTTGATAATGATCTTATTGAAAGTATGATAGTCAATATATATTCACATAGTGTTATTCTTTTCTTGATAAAAAGAATAGATATACTATAGAGTAATTTACTTGGTTAAATATATCCTTTAGCAGCTAGGTCTTCTAGTTTCTTTTAAAGAAGCTCTAGTTCAGATTGTAATATATGATATAATATTTATATAGAGGTTTAGAGCCTGAAAGAATTTTAATTTTATAGTCTATACTTCTCTTGGATAGTAGTCTTATAGGTAGGTTATTTTGGAAAAATATTCTTAAATTCTTGAATTAAGAGTTAGATGATCTTTGGGAGATCCTTTCTTATTTCTAACTTTGAGAGTTATATAATTATCAAGAATGCTTACTTATACTTTTTGAAAAGCTTCTTAAATTGAATTATAGATATAATTTCTATTAGTACTTTTATAAACTTCTTTACTTCCAGTGTGACCTTCTTTCCTTTTTTATTTAGCATGAGTTTATTTTCTCTTTAATCAATATCAGGATTGTGTAATGTTAATTAGGGTTTTTTCAAAATAATATAGTATCCTTGCAGAGGTGCAATATAGAGATTTAATTTTTTGAAATACTCTTATATTACATAGAGTAACTTGGCTACCATTCTGTTAACTTGATATTCTTTTCCATCAGTTATAGAAATCTTAAACTCTACTTATTATAGTAGACTAATAGAGATAATATTTAGTTTCTTTATTAGCTCTTTACTAGTAAAGTTATCATATTAGCTCCTTTCTCCACTATCTTACTGATCACAAGGTTTGGTAGGCAACCTTCTGAGTCCCCTTTCTCCTATTGTTACCTCTCCTATCTTAGGTTAGTTTGCTGTGCCTGCATGGGCATGGTGAAAGGAGGGCAATGGTGATGAGTTGCCCCTTTATCAGTGTCAGATCAGTGTCTTCTCCACTTTTTCATAGATTCTGGTACCTTTGGCTATATCTGGAGTACATTCATTTTGATATAGCACCTTCTTCTTTTTGCTATCACCAACAAGGTACTGTCTCAGTGTGTCTTGGGCTATATAGGGAGTCAGCTGACCTTGGGTGTCAAGTGCTCAGTATAGGTTACCTGCAGGTTCTCAGTACCTGTAGTGGGGCCCTCTGGCTTTGGCAAGCTTCCTGGTGAGCATAGTTCTGGTGTAGGTGACTGCTTTTTGGGTGTTGTCAGGATGGGAGGGGAGATGGCCATCACAGATAGGAGGAAGGGTAATAATGGTGAACCAGTAGGGTGCTAGGCTGGGGGTAGTCATCGGGGCTGGGGCAGGTACTGCTTTGGTGGAGCCTTTTGATTGGTGCAGTATAGTTAGATAGTAGGTGTCACTCTCAGCTTCTTTTGGTGATTTGGCAGGTTGGGCTCTGGTCATTAGAGGGGATCAGGGGGCCTGAGGCTACCCATTTCAGGCATCTTGGCTATACTTAACTGGAACTGGGAGTTGACACAGCAATGTGATTGAGGCCCACAGGCTTGAGTAGTGGGGTATTGAGGGTCTCCTCCTACCTCATGTGTAAGTTCTTTACTCACCTCAACTGGAAGAATCAGGCCCTATTTACCATGTTGTGCTTTGATGAGAGTTTTTCTTTACCTGTCATTCTCTTTGAGGTGACAGGGGCTATTCTATTCAGCTCGGGCATGGTCTTGTACATATGTTGAGTTCTTGGGCATACGCTTTTGGTCATTGGCATATGGCTGGGTTTTCCCTGGTGATAGAGAGAGCATGGTGTGCAGAATGAGGTGCAGGCTACTATAGGCCCTGCTGTACCTAGTATAGTTGAGCTGCTAGACAATAGCTAGCCTAGGTTAATAGGGGGGCAGTACTTGATGGGTGGTGGGGGAGGGTTTTGGCCTATATAGTCTAGGTTCTCTTCCAATAAAAATCCACAGGACATTGAGTCTGTTAAAAAAAA
>RBNI01002781.1:0-17537 GCA_003990745.1 Jimgerdemannia flammicorona | reverse complement strand
AATGGCTCCAGGGCAAAAGCATAAAGGATAGGAGACAGCGGATCCCCTTGAGGCACCCCCCTCCCCAAGGGGAAAGAAGCCCCCCTGTGACCATTCGCCAGAATCGCAGCCCTACTCCCTTCCAGCAGTCCAATAAGTGACCGACACATGCCCACTGGCATCCCAATGCACTCCAGCACCTTCTCCAACCATACTCTCCGCACCCTATCATAGGCCTTCACCTGGTCCAGAAATACCAAATGGCCATCCACCCCTGCCACCCTAGCACCTTCAATGACACCTTGAACCCATGCCGTACCATCTCGAATCAGTCAGCCCCCAATAAAGCCTCACTGCTCCTTCCCTATCACCTGCTGTGCCACACTCTGCAACCTCGCCACCAGAATTTTGGTGACCAACTTGCGGTCCATATCCAGCAGCATGATCAGCCTCCAATTTTTCCAGTCCTCTTTATGCCCTTTGTCCTTATACAGCAGGGAAACCAGCCCCAACTATTGTCCTCCAATCCACTCCCCAGTACTGATGACTTCATCACACATCAGCGACATCTCCTCCAAAACCTCCTCTACAGACGCCATACATTTCCAAAAGTCCCAAGGCAGACCATCCTCCCCAGGCACCGTTCCTAAGGTTGTTGATGCCAGAACTTGAAGGATCTCCTCCCCCACAACCAGTCAGCCCAGGTCCCCCAACCCTGCTGCCGGATTCAGGTGCCAATCTTCCAGATGCTGCTCAATGTCCTGCACCCCCTCCCCTCTCTCCTCTTCACTCCAGAGTTTACTCCACCAGGCGCTCAGCTGGCCCAGGATCCCCTGCACACCCAATACCTTTTTTTTTTTTTTTTTTTTTTTTTTTTTTTTTTTTTTTTTTTTTTTTTATAGTTACTTGGACTCCGCCTTTATTACCAGTCTATGAATAAGTATACAACATCACCACTCACTATCCAATCCCCATCGGGGGGGTCCTCTCCACCTCCTCACCAATAAAGATCACCCTTTCACCAACTATGCCCACTCTCCCCCCACTCTGTCTACAAATTATCTCCACTAAGTGGCGCCGCCATCCACCCTGCAACTCCCAACCAAGCCACCAACCCATTAAGGTGTCTTCCATAAGCCTACGCCACTGCCTCAACCAATCCCCCAAGCTCCGTTGGCTCCCATCCTCAAAAACAAAAAGCCAGTGACTGGCCAGTCCTACCCAAATAGCCAACACCCAGCCCAAAGTAATCCACTCCTTCCCTATCCCCCCTACCAATCTATCCCTCAAGTCCTCCCACCTCCCCCTTACTTCATCCCTCCGACGCCGAACCCCCAAGTGTTCCCCAATTGCCCGCCAATAATCCCCCATCACCTCACACTCTCCTAGCCAATGTTCAGGCGTCTGTACATACCCCCCCTCCTGCCCTACATTAAGGCACTCCTCACAGTCGAAACAACCTCCTACAATAAGGTGCCCCGAGCGAAAGTTGAGCATAACATTCCTCCACAGCATGCACCACCAGACCACCCAGTACTTTGGTGGCATCCACTTCTTCACTGCCGCACTCCAGGTCCAAACACCATACCAGTCCCACCCTTCGCCAATCCCAACTCCTTGCTAACTGCTAGGCCACAGATCCTGGCCTGGTCCCCTTTGATATTCTATTTTATCACCGATGTCAAACTCAATTAAAGGAGCACCACCCAGCAGTATACGATCCCATCTCCACATCGCTGGGTCCCAATCCTCCTCCCCTTCATTCCCCTGCCAACGAATTCCAATGTGGTGCACCCTGTCTGCTATCCCCCACCAAAATCCTTTATATCGCAGTTGCCTGGTGCCCTGAAGTCCAACCAATGAGAGGAGATCACCAGTCGAGCCCCTTGGTGATATCTGCCTCTCCCAGATCGTCTGTAGCAGAGGCACCCAACCACCACCATGCAATTCCACTGCCCTTCTTAACCACCATGCTCGCAAGCAATGTAACTGTTTCAGAAAATCAACCAGCCCGAGACCACCTCTAGCCACTGGTAGGGACAAGGTCTCCCAACCAATCTGACTCTGCCGTCCAGCCCAAATCCATCCCTTCACTGACTTCACCAATCGCTTCACCACCCAGGCCGGGAAGTCCAGATGATATGCCAGATACCACAACTTTGGCAGCCAGTAGACATTCAAGATCGAGACCCTTCCTGCCAGAGAAAATTGTCTTCCCCCCCAACTCCGCAGTGCTTCCTCCCAGATCCCAATCCTCTGCTCCCACCAAAGCCTAGGCAGAACTGATCCGTAGACTGACAAATAGATGCCTAAGTACCGCACTGCTTCTCCTGCGGAGACAATTGTTCCTATAACCTCCCCTCCCACCAAACCATTGCCAAGCACCATCATTTCACACTTATGCCAATTCAGCTTTGCTCTGGAGTTCTCCTTATACCACTCCACAGTCTTCCTGAGCTCTTCAACATCAGCAATCGAACCCAAATCAACCACCATGTCATCAGCAAAGGCCCCAACTTTCCATCCTATGCCAAAGACAGAGAGTCCTACTATCCTCTGCCTAATTCTATCCATAAGGGGTTCCAGGGAGAGAGCATACAAAATGGGGGACAGTGGGTCCCCCTGAGGCACCCCCCTACCCAATGGGAATGCTACCCCTCTATGACCATTGCACACAAGCACCGCCCTACTCCTTTCCAGTAGGCTGACCATTGCTGACCGGAATTGGGTCAGAACCCCCATTCTATCCAAAACTTTTGCCAGCCAGACTCTTCGCACCCGGTTGTAAGCCTTCTTCTGGTCCAAGAAGACTAGGCACCCATCCAGTCCACAAGCCCTTGCCCCTTCAATAACTCCATGTACCCAGGCAGTGCCATCCCTGATGAGCCGCCCACCCACAAATCCCCTCTGCTCACTACCCACAACTTGCTGGGCCACCTTCTGTAGTCTCGCCACACCACCTTAGTCACCAACTTTCTGTCCATATCTAGTAACATTATCGGTCGCCAGTTCTTCCAGTCCTCCCGCCTTCCTTTATCTTTATAGAGCAGCATCACCAGCCCAAGGTCCTGCTCTCCCACCCACCTCCCAGTCTGTAGAATGGAGTTGCACAATGCCACCATTTCTCCTACCACCCCTGGGATGCCAACCATTCGCTTCCAAAAGTCCCAGGGCAGACCATCCTCTCCAGGTGCTGTACCTGGCATTGTTGCGGCAAGAACCTGGTGGATCTCAATTTCCTGTACCGGCCTCACCAGGTCACCGAGCCCCTCTACTTGTGGCGGATGCCAATTCTCCAACGCTTGGTCAATAGCTGCAGCATCCGCCCCACCCTCCTCCTCACTCCACAATCCACTCCATCTCTCCTTCAGCAATCCAAGAATGTCCTGTACACCATGCACCAGTGTACCATCGGAGTCCAATATCTCTTCCCATCGTTGCTGTACCCGCCTTGCCCTGAGAGCCCTTGTAAGAAACTTGGAAGGCCTCTCTCTCTCCTCCAGACCCTGCCAGCGGAGCCGTGCTGCCAAGCTTTGTACCCTTGCCTCCTCCTCCTCCCACAGCACCCATTGTAGTTCCCCAATCTCCGTTTTTACCCTCATTGACCTCCAATCATCCTCTCCCTCCAGCATTCTCAATATTGCCCACTCCTCCAAGAGCCTAGTCAATCTGATAGAAGCCTAATGCACTCTATGTCTCCTCTGCTTCCCTGCCTCCTTGCCAGCCTCACTCCAATACACCTTGGCCATTGCCTTCAATCTCATCCACCGAACCCCGATTGAGGCACCTTCCTGCCACCAATTCTCCACTCGCAGCTGAATGTCCTTAGCCCACTCCTCCCACCAGGTCTTGTCATCTAACAAGGAGGAATTGAGGTGCCAATGTCCAGGCCCATCCCCACTTCCTCCAAAGCACCCCTGGCCCAAAAGTCCCCAGTGATCTGACCATGGGCACCATTCCACCTCCAGTGACTTCCAAACATCCAAGCCCCAGCAGTCGGCCATCAGAATCCAATCAATCCTCGTCCCCAAGCCCCCAGCCCAATACATGTATACCCTCCTATCCCCCCAACACTCTCTACCGGCATCCACCAGAGCACTCAGTCTTTCCACCTCCTCCCATACCGCCAGTCCCCCACTCCGCCCATCAGCTCCTCGTCCTCCATCAGTTCTATCCCTCACTATGTCTCTGACCATATTAAAGTCCCCACCAAGCATGTTGATCTCAACCTCTGCAAGAATCCCATTCTCTAGTAAACCCTTCATCCAATCCACATGCTCACTCTATACCGCAGGACAGTGGCAGGAGCCCACTGTAACTGGCTCCCAACCTGCGCATATCCACTCTCCCCAGACCAATCTTTCTCCCCAGCTCCTCACATCCCTTATCTCCCCTTTGCCTTTCCGCACCAGAATCCCAACTTTGCCCTTCCAAATCGCCTTGCCTCCCCACTCCTTTGTCCATTCCAGTCTATCCAAGTCATCCTTACACCTGATATTCTGTAAGAGGAAGAGATTGGCCTCCAATCCCTTCAGCCAAGTAAAAATGTTTTTTCGTCGATAAGCACCCCGTAACCCGTTCACATTCAAAGAAAAGATATTGGTTATACTGTTCATAGTGAAAATATAGTGTGTAAACGATCTATCTCTACTGCTCCAAGTTCATCTCCTCCTGCGCCAAATCCAGATTGTATTCCATGGTTACCTCCTCCTCCTCAGCCCTCTGAGCCTCAAGCCCTGCCAACAGCTCATTCATCTCCCCATCTGCCTTTTCCTCGAATTCCTCTCTGTACTCCAAGCAGGCCTCCTGCCAGAGCCGCAGTCTATGACGCCTGGTCCAGCAGTATTCCGCCCTCTCACCAGCGACCTCCACCATCTCTGTCTCCCATTCCTTATCGACCTCATAGCCCTCCTCCTCCAGATACACTGCCAGGATATCTGCCTTCAAAGCCATCACCACTCCTTCCCCCTGCAAAATCTTCACCCAATGGGTATCGCTCATCACCCTCAGATCCACCTCACCGAGCTCCTCAGCCGCTAGGTTGTTCATCATCCTGTGCATCCAAAGAAGGTTTCCCACCTCCTTCCCTCCAGGGGTCGCCGGCCTCTCACTCTCCAGCATTGTTGTGTCTGCCCCAGCACTCGCAGCCTCATCCCACTCCTCTGGGATGTCCACCAGTTCCTCCTCACCCACTGCCACCACTTGTCCCCCATTCTCTGCCTCCGGAACTCCAAATCGCACTCGCTGGGCCCCCTTCATTGGCACATCCTCCTCCACCCTGTTTCGCGAAGCTGGGCCCCATCTAATGAGGGGAGTGGGCATCGGAGAATCCTCTCATGTCTCATCCCACACCTCCAGCATACCATCGGCATACGGGTCCTTGTCAGCCACCTCCTTGTTCACAGCAGTCCCCTTCCCAGCACTTCCACCTCCCTCGCCTGCCCAGACACTCGCCTTGGCCCTCTCTTCGGCCACCATCCTGCTTGCTGCCTTCTGAGGTCCCCCCTTCATTTTCGCCAGCAGTTCTCTCTGCCTCTTACGTCCCTGATCTCGTTCCCACTGAACCCTACTCACTCGAAACCGCTTCCCATCCACCACCTCCAAGTGCGTTGCCTTCTCGAAGGCCCTCCAAGCCTTTGCCCGCCATTCCACCACACCACTCAGCTCTTCCAGTGCTTCCAATAGGTCCTCTTTCTCTTCCTCGCTCCCCTTCATCCTCGTCACCTTACACATGATCGCCCCCCAGACCATACCAGAAGGCCAGTCCCTTGCCTTCCCCGTCGCCTCCTTTCCTGCCAACCGAATCCTCACATCCACATCTCCCGTCCTGAGCGAGGTCCCCTCCCAGACCCTAAATCCAATATCCACCACCTTGCCATACTCCACCATGACCTCCTCAACCCTCTTCCTCGTCTCCATCGCCGTCACCGTGGGCACCCCTTTCACCAACAGTTGGACCACTCTGGGGTCCCATTTCAGGCATTGAGCCATCGGCACACACACCTCCCCAACTACCAGTCCAACCTTCAATGCTTCCTCCAATGGTTCAGCCTCCTCAAATCCCACCTCCACTCCTTCTAGTCCCTTCAAAAACTTAACGGATGCCGCTCCAGCCACCTGCTTAGCAATCAGCCCCAAGACCATTTTCACTGTCACTGCAAGGCCCTGGAAGCACAGGGTCACCGCAAATGCCGAAATCGATTTCTTGAGTAATGGTGCCACTGTCAGGCCCATCACACTATCTGCCAAATCTCCTTGTCTCCCAAGCCCCCTCCTCTTAGCCACACCATCTGCAGTCACATCTGGATTTTTTTCCAGATCAGCAGTCCCTTCGCCATCAGCCATCACACCCCCCCCAGCCACTATACCTCCAGCCCCACCACCCCCTCCACCAAGGGCCACTCCCCCAAGTACAGATGCCTTCTCCATCTCCTTGCCTTTCTTCAACCAACCCTCCAGCCCTGACGCCTGCCTCCTCCCCTTCACCGTCTCATCGAAACTCGCCCTCCCAGATCCTTGTCTACGACTACCACCTCCTCCCCTTCCACACCCTCCTGCCAGCAGCCCTCTCATCTCTCCCCCCAGGCCAGGGCCCCTCCCTACTTGCTGCCAGTTGAACGTGCTTGGGCCGCCCTGCCCAGTACACACCTCAGATTGCCTGTTGGTCACCATGTTGCTAGTCTCTTTCTCTCCAAAACGATGTTGTAGTTGTTTCCCGAACTTTGTGTAACCCAAGAGGTATCGGAGAGAGATGGTTTTTGGCCCGTCTTGCCCGTCTTGTCTATCCATGTTGCCCATGTTGCTGTATTGCCTCTATCTGTGTGGCTTAGCTCACTCTGAGTGGTTTGAGCAAAAGAGGTGGTTGTTTGTATTGTTCATTCATTCATCACTTACTATTCATATGTTGTGCTCAATCATATGATGACGTCATCACTGCTGGGTCATGTGATCGCTCGTCTTGTCACATCCCATCTGTTTACTTGCTTGTTCATTCTATTACATCCTTCCCCCCTTAGAAATCAACATCCTTATTGATTCAAAAATTAAGAACCAGGGAAGAGAAAGGTGGAGAATCCTCCTCAGGGTTGTTGCCATCTTCTTCAGTAGTAGGGGGGGTGGTTGCTGATAGCTTGCCATCTAGGATAGAGAAGTCAATGAGGTCTGCAAATAGTTCTTGCATGGGGATGGGTGCTGGTGTAAGGGTTTTCCATCTGATGTGGTTGGGGCCATCCAAGTAGGGTTCTTAGTTTTTATGTCTGGGAATATCCATTCAGATGGGTGGTCCTTCAAAGAGGTCAGAGAGGCCTTGGAGCCATTGGTCTGGGTTGTTATTCAGGAGAGGGCTCCAGTGAGGCTCGATGTCAGTAGACTTGAGGGTAATCCAGAAGTTAGCTTCTTGGGTGACCTTGACTTCTAGGGTATCAACCTTGGGGAAAGAGAGGTTCTGGAAGTCCTTCAGTTGGATGTAGTTGAGATTGGAGATCACAAAGAGTGCATGGCATATGATTTGATAGACCTTCTTGGCAAGTCTTTGCTTGTGCCTATCTAGGTGAGTCCAGTCAGAGACCTGGTCAGTGGGTAGGCCATTTGTATGTTGGAGGAGCTGGTGACCAATTTCGTATTCATGTCAGATTTCTAGGTGGCTGGTAGCAAGGTAGGCCCTTTTGATAAGTTCACAGAGGTCAAAGACATACTGTTCTAGGTCTGGGCTGGAGAGGTTAAGGGCCTCTGAGCAGCAGTTCCTTCCTTGGATAGCAACCTGGATGTGTCCAAAGAGGCAGTCAACCTGGCTTGGGAGGGGCTGGCTACAGTAGGCAGTTTGGTGGCAGATAGTAGGCATTCTTGTCTTGTCTTTTCTTTGTGAGGAGAGGGGAATGAGAGTTGCAGGGTATTCTTGCCTTGGGTATTATACCTATTCACCCATCTGATATGACCTTCCTTTGGTTACACTTTCCGGCAAAATGTGTGATCTGTTGTTGTAAGCAGGGCATATGCTGGTCATATGAGAAAATCCTGATTTCAAAGATATTGTTACTTATAGTTGTGGTTACACAGGGTTAACAGGTCTTGGTCCACTTTTTTTTTATCTGGTTGGTACATTTGTGAGGACTGGTCATCCTTGTTTAGGGTGAGGGCTCCCATTGTCACAGCTGGGGGTTTGAACTTCTTGGAAATAGACTTTTTTATAATCCAAGGCAATTCCTAGTAATAATATCTATCATGTGGATGGACTTAGACTGGTTTCAACATTGTCAGCTTTTCTAAGTTCCATATGAAGCATCTGTCATCATCCAGTGGAGATGATACAGATGGCATAAAATAGAGTTGTTCAAATATATTTTGCTGTACTGTACTAGATTGTCCTTTACTTGGATATCTCCTTATTGGTTATCCATAGTGTTTCTTTTTCTGCAATGTTCAGTATTATATGTTTCCAGATAAAATATATGGCTCTAATACTTAGAGCTGTAGTTCCTTCCTTTGCTGGGGAGTGAGTGTTTCCATATAGTTCTGGAGGGCTTTGCGTGCATTCTTCAGGACTTCTTCTTTTTCCCAGATGGCGTCATGGGTGGGATAACCCTTCCACTTGATCAGGAAAAACTGCTTGACTGTTTTGGGATATTTGCGGACCTTGTGATCAAGTACTTCCTCAATTTTGAATTCTTCATGATCATTGATTCTAATTGGGGGTGGTGGTGGAACTATATGCTTGGGGAATGGGTTCTCATGGTAGTCCACCAATTGGCTGATATGGAATACTGGGTGTACTTGGATATTGTTGGGAAGTTGTAACTTATAGTTGACTTTGCTGACTTTTTCTATAATCTTATATAGTCCAATTCTTCTAGCATAGAGTTTCTTGGCTAGTTGTTGTACTAGAGTGTCCAGATGGAGGTGGTCTGTTCTAAGCATGACCATGTCACCAATGTTATAGGAGACTTCTCTTCACTTCAAGTTCACATATTTGGTCTGGTAGTCTTGTGCTTCTATGAGGGTATCTCTTGTCATTCGTGTAAGGTCAGAAATGGTCTTAGCCAGATCTTGGACTGCTGGGACTGCTGATTTTGCAGTAGTACTTGGAGTCCTTGGGTGTTGACCATGGTTCAGGAAGAATGGAGTCTTCTTCATAGAGGTTTGCTGACTATTATTGTAAGCAAACTCAGCATGGGCTAGATACTTGTCCCAATCATTTTGCTTGTAACAGCAGAAGATACTAAGCATCTGTTTAAGAGTTCTGTTGGTTCACTCGGTTTGACCATCAGTCTGAGGGTAGTAGGTAGTAAAGAACTTCAGCTTGGTTCTATGGAGGGAGAAGAATGCCTTCCAGAAGTTACTTGTGAACTTCGCATCTCAGTCAGATACAATGGTGCTAGGCATGTCATGTAGCCTAAATACTTGATTGAGAAAAATCTCAGCAATCTCTGGTGCTATAGCAGTGGTCTTGGTGGGTGCAAAATGGACTTGTTTACTTAGGTGGTCCACAAATACCATGACGGCATCCCATCCTGCCTTGGTCTTGGGAAGTTGGACAATGAAGTCTATTGCAATCTGATCTCAGTTATGGCTTGGGATAGGTAAGAGTTGCAGGAGTCCTGCTGGTAGCTTATTACCACTTTTGAACCTTTGGCACATCTCACATGAGGCCACAAAGTCTTTGATGTTCTTGGTCATCTTTGGCCAGTAAAACTCTCTGGAGAGAAGGTTGTAGGTCTTTTTGAAACCAAAGTGTCCTGCTGTAGGGGTATCATGGAGTTCTTGAGTCGTAGAGTATCATTATTGAGTACAACCACTCTGTCATGGTCCCTGTAGATAAGTCCATTATGGTAAGTGAATCTCTTGGCCATTTGCCTCATGGGTTCTGGGACCTCAGTCTCTGGGTCTTGGCAGAATTGAAGGAATTTTGTCAGGGGGCTGTCCTGCTGGTAGTCATTCTTGATCATCTGGGTCAGGTCTCCAATTACCTTGACCATGAAGACAAGTTCATCTTTCATGTACCTGGAGAAACCATCAGCCATATGGTTGGTTTTGCCTGAGATATACTTGATTTCCATATCAAAGTTGGTAATGATTTCTATCCAGCAGGCTTGTCTGTGGGTCAACATGGGCTGTGTGTAAATATACCACAGGGCATAGTGATCAGTATAGGCCACAAATAGTTATCCTAGGAGGAAATGGTGCCATTCCTGGAGTGCAGTAACAATGGCCAGGAGTTCCTTCTCATGGGTGGTATATCAGATCTCAGCTGGCTTGAGCTTTTGGAAAAGGTAGGCCACTGGGCAGTCTTCTTGACTGAGCACTGCCCCAATGACAATGTCAGAGACATCTGTGGTCAGAGTGAATGGTCTGGTAGGGTCAGGTGCAATTAGCACTGGGGCCTTGATAAGGAGTCTCTTGAGATGGTCCATAGCCAGGGTGTATTCAGAGGTCTATTCAGTTTTGATGTTCACTCCTTTGCAGGCCAGGCTGGTCAGTGAGACTGCAATAGTTGAGTATCCTTAGATAAACCTTCGGTAATAACTGGCAATACCCAGAAAGCACTGGAGTAGCTTGAGGATAGTAGGGATAGAGATATCCTTAAGAGCTGATACCTTTTGGGAGTCCACATTGATACCTTCAGTAGAGATGATATGTCCTAGGTACTCAATCTGGTCTTGGTAGAACTTGTATTTGCTCATCTTAGCATAGAGCTAGTGTTCTCACAGAAGGGTCAGTACTTATCTGAGGTGGGTGTAGTGTAGCTCTACTGTTTCACTGTAGATTAATATATCATCAATATACCAAAGGACACAAATGTTGAGGAGTGGTCCAAATATGTCATTCATCAGATACTGGAATATTGTTGGTGTATTGGTCAAACCAAAAGGCATGACTCAGAACTGGTAGTATCCAAACCATGTTCAGAAGGCTGTCTTCTCAATGTCCTTTACATCAATGAGAATCTGGTAGTAGCCATTTTGCAAGTCTAGTAGGGAAAAGGTCTTGGCCTTGAATATTTGATATAGCAACTCATCAATCCTAGACAAGGTATACCAGTTCTTGATAGTGATCTTGTTGAGGGCTCTGTAGTCAATACATATTCACAGGAAGCTATCCTTCTTCTTGACAAATAGAATGGGGGCTTCAAATGGAGAGTGGCTAGGTTCAATGTATCCTTGGGCCAGTAGTTTGGTCAACTCATCCTTGAGGGTCTTGAGTTCAGGTTGGGCCAGTTAATAGATACTCTTGTATGGGGGTTCAGATCCTGGAATAAGATCAATTCCATATTGGATTTGGTGCTTGAGTGGAAGTCCTTGAGGGTCTTGGAATACATCTTGGAATTCTTCAAACAGTTCTTGAGCTTCTGTTGGAATTGGGCTGCTTGTAGCTTCAGTGACTTCTTGTACTGTACAGATGAAGTAGGTGTTTCCCTTTTTTTTGAGAGAGTCTCTTTATTTGAATGGTGGAGATGATTTTGATTCCTTGGTAGTTGGTACCTTCCTGGGGTGTCAGAGTGATTTTTCTGCCTTCATGGGTCAGGTTAACCTCATTGGTTCTCCAGTTGATGTCTGGGTTGTGCTGGGTCAACCAGGCTTTCCTAGGATAATGTCTTATCCTGGGAGGTCTACAATGTTGAAGTCCAACTTCTCTTGATATTTGCCAATCTTGAGCAAGAGATCTTTGTGGATCTTGGTCAATAGTGCAGTCTTTCCATCACCAAAGGTAACACTTCTTTTCTTAGTAGCTGGTCTGCTTTGGGCTCCAATCCTCTTAGCAGTCTTGGTACTAATATAGTTTCCAGTAGCACTACTATCAAGCAAGACCTTGACATTCTGTCTATGGACTTGGCCTGTGAACTTGATGCAACTGTCCTCCTTCTTGATAGTATTGAGCTCTTCATCCTCATTATTGTCCCAATTGCTATCAGTCTCCTCAAAGTCAGTTTCTCCCCATCCTTCATAAGGAGAGTTGTCTTATTTGGGTTTCTCAGTCTATTGGGCTTGGTTTCTTTCAGAGTTGATTTTGAAAACCTTGAAGAGATATGCATGGCATTTACTAATATGTTCCATGCAGTACATTTGAATAGCATGAGGGCATTGTCCACATGGTGCATAACTATTTGCAATTCTCTTATACCAGTTTTCATCATCTTCCTTCATGGTAGTGATCTTTTGACTGAGAGGTTTGTTGGTAGATCCAAACCCTTTCTTGCCATGGCCTGTCTGGGAGAGCTCAGAGACTTCTTCAATGGTGAGATCTTGATGGATTTCTTTAATAATTGCTTGAGCAATCCTTTGGCCTGCTTTGACTTCAAATGATGTGTCTCCAAAATTTTGCAAGATGACATGGATTTCACCAGTAAATCCTTGATCAACTACTCCTCCTTCTAGCCCAATGTAGAACTCTTTGGCTAGGCTGCTTCACTCAGCAAGACAGATGTATGTACCTTTGGGAGCTTGTATTGCAATTCCTGTTTGCACTGTAGCATTGGTACTTGGTGGGATGGTGAGGTCTTGGCTGCTGTAGAGGTCATATCCAGCATTGGTTAGGTGGGCCTTAGTGGAGATAGTAGCCTTGTACCATATCTTCTATACTTTGATGACATTCTTGGGGTTCTTCTTTCCTGGGTCTTCTCCAATGATAGTAATGTTCTAGTTACTGGGTTCTCCTGTTCTGTTTCTCTTTTCAGAACATTTGAATGAAATGTGTCCTGCCTTCTTGCAGATGAAGCACAATCCCTTTTCACAGAGCTGCTTCTTTTCATCTTCAGTGGGAGGTCTGGGTCCTCTGGGGTTTCACTGGTTCCTTTGATCATTCCTTTGATCATTTCTCCTGGTAGAATTTCTCCTATCTTGGTTATCCTTCTTGTGTTCTTGATTTCATGGAGCTTGTGCAGCAAGGATTTTGCAGACTCTTCTTTGTACTTGGGCAAAGCACCATGAGTAGTGGGGGCATCCATAGGGAAGACCTTGTTCCTTGATCTTCTGGGTGAGCCAGTCTGGTAGGACTGCAAAAAGATGGTTGGCTCTGGTACCATTGATGGCCAAGTTGTTCTCCTAGTAGATAAGTCTAACAGTTTTGAGATAGGCATCTATTCTGGTGGCAAAGGTCTCTAAATCTTCTTCACCATTCTTGTGGAACTTTATCTGGGACAGTTTGTTTCAAGTTTCTTATATGTAGGCCATATTTCAGAATTTGGTCAGTAGCAAGGCCTTGAGTTCTGGGCCTGCTTCATAGTCATCTCAACCTGGTCTATTGTTGGCAGATGCTTGTCCAATGACTTGGGGGTGGTCTTCTCAGTTTACTGGGTGTTGTTCCAGGGTATGCCAGAATTCGGCTGCTGTTCTAGTGAAGAATGTGGCTACTGTTTCCACTTGTACTGCTGATGTGACAAACAGCTATTGAAGGGTGCTGTTCTGGTTGTTTGTGAGCATTCCTATAGACACTCGATTGTCATTCTATTGGTTTGCTCGGTAGTCTGTGTCATCTATATTGATGAAGTTTTCAATATTGCTGTTTTTTCCACTAAATGTTGGGATTCACAGAGTCTTGGTTGGTTTGTTCTGTTCAGCAATCTGTCCTACTATCCCTGCTAGTGCTGCTAGCTGGGTAGTCAGTGCTACAATATTGGCATCTACCATTGTGTTGACTATTGGTGGTGAGTCTGTTGGGGTAGATTCTCCTGAAGATTGTTCTGCTTGGTGGGGTTGTAGTGCTGTATGACTTGGAGTTACTTGATTCTTGGATATAAGGTCAAAGAGTCCTATGAGAGAGGGTAAACCAAACCTCTGTATAGGTGGCTGAGTTGGTTCTGGGGTCTAATCTTCTTGATCTATAGTTTCTTGGTAAATTCCTAGGCCTGCTATTTCTAGTTGGCTATTGTCAGACTGGTAACCTATAGAGTCTTCATCTGACTCCCTTCCCTGATGAGATAGTGTGTCCTTGTACTGGCTAGATCCTTCAAAGAGGATATTAGTCTCTGGCTGGGTAGATGGGCCTGCTTCTTATTTAGCAGTAGGGGATGGTTGGCCTGCTTGCTCGTTCTTGTATCTGGTTATAGCAGAGGCATAGTATACAACTAGCCTGTAGTAGAGGGAGGTCTTGGTAGGGGTATGATGGTATTTGTCAGAGGTAATCCACTTGGTAGCTGCTTCTCTTACAGCAGGGGATGTGATATAATCTAGAAAATCCTGGGTGGCTGCAGCAGTAGATTCTGAGGTCTTAGTTGTTCCAATGTTCAGAGAAGTTTGTAGAACCTATGGCAACTGACAATATTCCTAAGTCCTGGGTGGTAAGTTCTAAAGACTTGGTATAGATCCTTATAAGCCTGATCAATTATAAGCTGGTGGGTCCTTGGGTCTGTAGTTTTCTGATACCACCTGGTCCTAATAGCAAGAGCTTCTCTGGCTCTGGTTTGAGGATCCACAGTTGGTTCTGGGGGTTACTCCTGTCCAAGGTTGGTCTTGTTCCAACTTCAGGAGTGTGTTCTTTGGTGCCTTTTTGGCTGGTAATCTGCTGCTACCAAGTTGTAATAACTCTCACTTCTACTCCTCTCTTATCCTTTGGATAATTAGAGAAGTGGACTATTACTTAGGGACTTAGTACACAATGTGTACTAAGAAGCCTTCAGTTTGAGGAAGCGCTTACTTGTAAGTAGTTATAGTGGTAGTACCTTCTATTTCAAAGGTCTTTCTCTTTTACCCTATTTCAAGGGTCTTGTTCTTTGCTGTGCACAGACTGAATTCACCTTGAAATTCAGGTTCAATGGGTTTACTTAAGTCTTTGGGGATTTATATACCAGTCTCAGTTCTGGTAGAAGTTAGCTAGGCTTCTGGAGTTCAGTCAGAAATACTAGAGTTACTTAGATATCATTACTAAGACTCAGGGGAATATGTGTGTGTGGGAAGACTTGATTCTTGTATCAAGGACTGAACTAAAACTACTTTATTTTGAATGGAAACTGGGGGGTATTTATACAAGTTGGTCTGCTATTTCTGACTAAGTATGAGTGACTAATTTGGTAACTATAATGAGGTTTGTGATTGCAACTTTTATCAGGTAGTTTTTGGCAAAAATAACTTTGTGATCAGGACCTCAATTACTAGACAATGATCAGCTACTGTGACAACTATTACTGTGGCACCAATTGTCAGAGATAAGCTGGATATCATTTTTTCATATTATTTGTATCATTTGTTCATTTGTCACTCACTATTCATATGTCATGCTCAATCGTATGATGATGTCATCACCACTGGGTTATGTGATCACTTGTCTTATCATGTCCCATCTGTTTGCTTGCTCATTCATTCTATTACAAGAACTGATAGTGAAAAGGAGATATGGGGCAGAAGTAGAGAGTTGAAAGATTGGATGGAGATTGAGAGGTTGAGCTCCTTGATTGACTTGGGGTGATAGTTTTGGATAGATCACCAAATTTATACTCACTGAGTGGCAGGGCTGGGCTTGAGGATTAATTGGGTATTAATGGCAGAGTGCTGGAGAGTGGATGTCTAGAATACATTAGAGCCAGTCTGGTGTCTATAGTCAGATCACTGGGGTTTGATAGGGAGTGGGAGGTTTGGGGGAAGTGGAAATGGGTCTGGACATTAGTGATTGAATTTTTCTTTATTAGAAAATAGCTCATTATAGGTAGATTGAGTGGTGGAAGTTAATGGGAAAATTGGTAGGTAGAGAGAGCAGGGACTAGTGATTGGGGATTGCTGGCAGTAGCTAAAATTGAGTGCTCAGAGGTACTGGGGGGAGGTAGAGAGAGGAAGGAGTGCTCAGTATAGACAGTAAGTATATTGGGCTTCACAGAGATTAGTGGCACTTTTGAGGAGATAGACAGGATTGCTGGAGGATTGGGGAGCTGCCAATTGGCAGATTTTGCAGATACAGAAGGAGGTAGATAAGCTAAAGAAAGTACTATGAATAGAGGAAGAGGTTAAGCTGAAGAGATAGTAGTGAGGTTGCAGTAGCAAGAGTTGGAGGAAGGAGAGAGATCTACTAAGTTTCTGTCATAGTTGTTATAGACTTGGAGGACAAGGCAGTAGTAGGATGGTATTCTGGATGAGGATGGAGAAATGTTAACAGGGACTTCAACAATTTTGAGATTGCTGAGAACTCACTAGAGGAACTTATGAAGTGAGAAAGAGGGGGGGGAGGATGCCCTAAACATTGAATAGCAGTTGGAGAATTGGCATCCAGACTCAGTATTGGGTCTGGGGATACTAGGAGCCCCAGTGCTGGGGGAGAAAGTATGCAAGGTCTTGGCTATAACATATAAGGGAACTGTAAGAGAATTACTTATTAGGGTAACCATTATATAGCTAAAAGTTCTGGATATTCTGGAAGACCATTTTCTTAAGATCAAGATCAATTTCATATAGAGTATGTCCTCTATACTTATTGATTTCAAGATTGGGTTGACATCTCAACCAAAGTCCTTTTTTGGACTAGTTCTGGATGTTCAGGATTTTCTATATTTCAGGAAGTTCAAGAAACTAAGACCAGTTTAGTTGAATTAGTATATCACTGCAGACAATACCAAATTAGGAAATTTCATGATTGAGACCTAATGGAGAGTGGATTTACTTAAGAGTATTGTGTGGGTTATTAAATAGATTTATTCACTATTCATGATATTATTATACTAAGAGTAGTTGTGTAAAGAGATATTGTGGGGAAGTGCTCAGAAGTTGTATTCAGAATGTTCAAGTATTCAAGTCTGAGATTCTGAGGTCTGGAGGAAGGGATATTTATACTAGTGAGAGGCTATCTGGACTATACTGAATATGGATATAGTACTTAGTGCCTTGCTGAGTTGGAATGCAGTCACATAGTATAAGTGTGATCTGACATATCAAGAGATCATCTGACTGCTGAGTCAGTTCACAGTCACATCATATAAGACTAATCTAACTATACTATGACTGCTAAGCTATCATAGATTTAGACACTATCTGGGTAGTCTTCAATGATATTACTATTAATGACATCATCTCTGATAAAGTAGTTATCTAGGAAGAGCTGTTTGCAGATTAATTCTCCTTGTTCACTAAGATAATAATACATTAGAACTTCATCACCATCCCACAGGATTGTATCATCTGTCTTGTATGTTAGGTAAGGTGTTGGTGGGTGAAGAAGGAGTGCATCATCTTCACTTTCATTAGATTTACTGTCTGCATACTTCCTATAAGTTACAGTACTGTGAGTTGCTGGATTGTAGTAAGCTGATAGCTGTGGTTCATGTTGCTCATACTCAGGTGGCAGAGTTGTTATTTCAATCTTGAGAGTTGTCTAGAGGTACAGATTGTATTCTCCGGTCTCTTCATTATAGTTGAAATAATCAGAGGTGAATACAGATTGGTACTTATGTCAGTGGTCATTATCTCAATAAGTTTTGTAGATTGTTATAAACTGTTGTAAGTTTATTGGCAAGATTGGTAGAGTGATCAGAGTTGGTAGAGATCCTTGGCTGAAGGTCATGTCAGCATCAGAGGGATCATTATCTTCTGCTTCATCTTCATCAAATTAGATTATATTATAAATATCCTTCATGGCATATCTTTTTT
>RBNI01002780.1:0-17538 GCA_003990745.1 Jimgerdemannia flammicorona | reverse complement strand
AAGAAAAAAGAAAAAAGAAAAAAGAAAAAAGAAAAAAGAAAAAAGAAAAAAGAAAAAAGAAAAAAGAAAAAAGAAAAAAGAAAAAAGAAAAAAGAAAAAGAAAAAAAGAAAAAAAGAAAAAAAGAAAAAAGAAAAAAGAAAAAAGAAAAAAGAAAAAAGAAAAAAGAAAAAAAGAAAAAAGAAAAAAGAAAAAAAGAAAAAAGAAAAAAGAAAAAGAAAAAAGAAAAAGAAAAAGAAAATAAAATAAAAGAAAAAGATAAGAAAAAAAAAAAAAACGATTTTAATATTTCTGCTATTACCATAGGTCCCCCAACCCCCTCACCTGGCTGCCTGTTGATGGAAACAGTGCCGGCGCGGCCATCCTTTTCTAGGCTTCATCCCGTCGTGTCAATTGCTGCCGATCCATCGCCTCATACACACATACATGCAGATTCATTTACTTTCGGGATTTAGGTTTTTTTTATTATTTTTCGTTTTTTGTTTTTTGTTTTTTGTTTAATCCAGATACCAGATAATGTAAGTTATGACATCAAATACTATTATATGATTGATGTTGGGGAATAGAAATATATGTATATATGATATCTAACTCTGCTTATTTGCTTTACAAATATCATCAGATATTATAAGGTATGATATCAAATGCTTTTTATGTAATGATATTGAAGATGTATATATATCATCTCTAACTCAGCGAGGTTGGGCTGATATGCCGACCTCGCATTTATCCCATCATCTTTTTTATTCTCTTTATTTTATAGGATTAGGGATCTACATGTATGTATGTGTGTATCGAGGTGATGGACTGCAGTGTTGATACGGAGGTATGTAGCATGGTAAGGATGCTCACAAAGGCACCAACGTCGGCATATGCGGTTAAAAAAGTGAGTAAGGGTTGGTCAACGGACAAAAAGAGGGCAGAAAAAAATATTTCGTCATCTGCGATATATTATATTTATGGTGTATATACGAAATGGACATTAATAATAACTAGAATATGAGTACAGCAATGTATATATCTCCTCTTTTTTGAGTAACAATAGTTTAATATTTTATTCATCTACATTATATATTGACATTTTTGTGTATTCGTATTTCGAAGGACCATTCACAAACTTCAGAGTATAAATGCAACATAGAAAATGAAAATGACATATTATAAATGCCCTCGATTATATACGTTTTGGATCTTTGTGGAGATATTTGCAGTTATATACTTTTCGTACATGGTATATGCACGGCATGCTCAAAAATTGAGAAGGCTTTCGTGGGGAGTGTTTGTTAGAGCTAACGTTCAGTTTCAACCTATTGTACCCATGATGAACCTTTTTTTTTTTTTTTTTTTTTTTTTGTAAGTGTGTTGAATAATGTCCTTCTCTGAAAGAATTTTTTTGACATATGATGCTGCGACCAGTCTTGGCTAATAAGTAAGACAAGGGCATTGCATGCATGGGCCCCTTTGTTCCAACGCACCATAGTTTGGTGAGCAGACTATACCTGAAATGCTGTCTTGACTTAAGAATATATAAATTGTGCACATTATATTCTGCATAGTTCCTGAACTACAGCCCATATATATTTATAAGTTTCTCTGTAGCTAATAATATCGATAGAAATGATGTAGAATGGACTGCTCGTTATGGCCCATACAGCTGTTATCGCCCTCTCAGAAAAAACAGCATGGAAAAATAATATGCTACTGGATCCTATGTCAACCTGAACGTGCGTCCAGTATAATACAAAACCGTCATCAATCTTTAGATCGACATTGAAGGTTAAAGGAATCTAACGTACAGACCACGAACTGGATACACAAGTTCTGTAGGAGGTTCTCCGTCGACACCTATTCAATAACAGCGGCCAGAGACAAGGGTGTAGTGGTTCCTGTTTCTGATTGCTGGCTCCTTTTGGCGCCACGAAATTCTGCGCAGGCTGAAATATAAAGCCTCCTTCGCTTCAGCTGTGCTGTGCACTTATTGCCCTTGTGCTTGTTATTTTTATTTTTATTTTTTACCTTTTGACCAAATAAAAGTAATTTTCAGAAATACGAAGAGATAGTTGCAATGCCCAATAGACATTACCTCATCTCTCAGGCTTTCAGCAACATTTTGCCGACCCAGACCAAGCTTCGCAAAGATTATGACATCAGTAGTATGTATCTTGATCCCTTAGGTGGTTTCGCCGTTGCAATACGCAGATTGTCTGGTAAAAAGCGAGTGTGACTTAACCGCGGGTCTAAAGACAGCTGCTGGACTTAGCAACGGAAGACCACAAAAGCGGAAGTGATGACATACTATTGTTTATCATATTGCGTTTCGTCCAGTCCTCATATTATTCGGTACGCTACAGTGTGATTTTATGTATCAAAACTAGGATGATGACCCCAAAATTTTATGTTTAATTTTCAATATATTGTAACGTGCCGGCTCAATAGAGGCAAATTACAAGGTTGGGGGTTGATGTAGTTTGGCTTGAGCTCCCAGTTACTTTGTCAAAAAGCAACAAAATGTTTGATGGTTTCTGGTATCCTTGTTGGTGTTTAGTGGTATAATAATCAAATCTGGATACAGCGGTCGATTTCTAGGTGGATTTCCTTATTGGGACGGTTCTTTGGGTGTAGCGACGATTTCGTATGTGTGGTGTGACGGGTTTCTTATGTATGCGATTTCTGGTGTAGCGTGACGATCTCCAAAAGTATGCGATTTCTGGCGTGACGATCTTGTTTGTTACGCGGATGATTTGGCGGACTTCCTTATTAGGCGGCGAGTTGCTTTGGTTGGCGGATAACTCAATACCTTGGACAGCGCGGATCCTTCCTGAATCGGCAATTTACTTGAAAACGGCGGCCTTCTTGGGCAAAGTTACGTCAGAGACTGGCTTCGTTTGCGTAAAAGAGACTGGCTTCACTGTGAAGTTGCATCAAAAGACTGGCTTTGTGGCAAGATGGCAGACTTTTCTTAAAAATGGCGGCTTTTCCTTAAGCGGCAGATTATTCAAATGGTGGCGAAGTTCTTCACTCGAACTTGGCGGGTTTCTCAGGCTTTGTATCAGAGGTGGACCAGAGTGGGAAAAGACAAAGCTCACAACTTCTTGGCAGTGGCTCATTGGCAGGGTTCTCCTCCTAAGTGTACCAGACAATTGGCTTTTGCTTTGGTTTGTATTTTGGACTGAGGTTTATTCACTCTTGTCTCTGGGGTATTTTATACATTGCGGTTGCTACCTGGTTGTTACCTGGCTAATTATAGAGTGCTGTTTATGGCAGGTGTTTCTGGTTTGGTACAAGTGTTCTGGCCTGGTACAAGTAAACATACCCTATCTGGTATGTCTGGCTAATTATACAAGTTGGCACAATAAAGCAGTCTTGGTTGTCTAGTGCACCTGTTATAGTATGTGGGTATTTGATAATTCCAATGGTACGATTTCTGCTGCTCGTTACAATATTTTTTTTCTATTAATACAGTGAGTCGTGTACCAGTAGGATATGAACGTTGAAGGGAGGCCATCCGAGACGATTGATGAAATATGTGATTGCAACAATCCATGTTATACTAATATATTAGTGGCTTCACTCCACTTAGTGCCAAAACAGCTGTTGAGGAAATTTAGCAGTCCCACGGTATTGAACTGGCGCCTAGCACACAGCGTGGCGAGAGCTTTACCAGTGTTACCCCCGTTACCTCGGGTAAAAATCACATGACTAAGGCATTTGTAGTCAACACACTTAAGCGAAATGCATGTGTCAATCGACACAAGCCACCATCACCTCGGCTCCCACGAGTTTAATTAAGTGACCTTCCGGTTTGTGAACCTTTCAAAGTTTGTACCTTTATTCTCCCTCTGTTGATCAAGCTCTATCATGTTCGCAATCGAATACGTGCTGGCGTCAATCGCAAATTCTCATCGCGTCGATTGCCAATACTGGAATGCGGAGGCTGAGGAGGCTTGCCGGCGAGTAAGAGGCGAAGGCCAGATGTTGTGATGAGGAACTTTATCACACTCACAACGCCGCACTAGTTGACAGCTAAACAATGATGGAGGTGGAGAATCTGATGACGGCAGCACTACAATTGTGACAAGCAAGCATGACTTCAATTTCAGTACTTGCCAGGAAGAATCATTTTTCAATTCCGGTATTCCCTTTATTGTCGACACAGACAAATGGAGAAAGTTTGCCATACGAATGCAGATCTATGAACTCGGCTTTTTTTTTTTTTTTTCTTTTCACCTGCTAGAATTGGGGAGAAAAATATATATATATATATATATATATATAATATCAAATATTACATACAAACTAAGAGATCAGATACTCGCGATGTAGGCAGTAAGTGAACGGAAGAATAACCTAGCCACCCTGACGTAGCCCGTTCTGCTCAACCCTTTCATATCCGAAATCTACACATTCTTGAAATGGAATTTAAAATTACCCAAGGAAACCTGCCCGGCCGAAGCGACAGAGCGGCCAACGGACGAAGAGTCCCACAAAGAGGGCACCGAATCGAAATGACAACATATAAGGTAATGTAAGTCCTAAGCTTTTGGATTCCTGCGTGATGTTGTGAGGCATTACTCTCTCCGACACTCTTATATCGAAACTGCGAACTTGACATTGCGATCTCGGATAAAATTGTTTAATAATTACATGAGTAAATATCACTTCATTCAAATTAGTACCTCATACTGAAAATTCTCGATAAATTGCACTACGACGTTCCTGAATTTAGTGCAGATATCTTAATTTCTGCATGTATACCCAAAGAAGAAAACGTTCATGGGCAAAACATTTAACATGGTTCTATCGACTCTAAAGAGCGGAGGACGCCTTCAGTTTTGTATGCCATTGTTGCGTGTCAATTAAATCAGCGCTCAGTGAAAAACATTTCCACCCCTCTAATACTTTTAAAGTTTTTTAACCTGCTTGCGCAGTTGTCTTGTTCCACAGTTGGACGGGTTATCTATATGTTTACAATACATGATCAGATGCTACCCGATCCGTCTATAAAATACGCGCAATGTCGATTTTTCATCACCAAAATCTTTGAAGAGTGCTTTATTCCATCATAACACCTGCCACAATTGAATTTATTTGCACATGTGTTGCTCCCAAAATCAACGTCTAAAAACCATAATAGAATGCTTAATTCATAAACAACCAATGCGCAAAGTGAGCACCAAAACATACAACCGAATAGAAGCAGCTTCCGATGGGGTCAGGGCCTACCTTCTCTTTTTTAAAGCGCCCGACTTCACCAAGCGAAGCCAACCACGGCGTCGGTCCTATATCCATCCGTCGCTCCCTACTTGAACAAGAATTGCGGCAATTTCATGGCGGCCCAGCTCCACCCGAGCGTGCTCCTTCCTGAATAATAAGAGTTCGCCATTGCTATGAGCAACTGCTTGGTCCTGTACTGGCAGGAGACTGGGCGTCTTGATGCGTGTGTTTCGACTAATACATCGACGTAGGGATCGAATCCGACTAGCTTCAAAATTGATTTCTTCTCTGTGTCAATCACCTTCTCCTTAACCTCATATCTTCACTCGGCGTCTATGTCATATACATTATCACACATTTTACTCGCACTCTCACATGACATCATGGCTGAATAAGACCACTTGAATTGTTTTCCCAGCGCGCGTCCGGCACCTCGTGTTTGGCGAGTGGGAGCTGCTGAATGTAATAGGCGAAGGAAGAGGCGAGGCGTGCGGCTCAGGATCCTTGACAGCGTACGCGTCAGTAATCAGCCTGATTGCCTAGGCAGCCCGCCTAGTATTCATGTACAACTGGCCCAAGTTTTCTAATGTTCTATGGCGGGACGTCCTGATCGAGACACGAGACATCGCCCCGAATGTAACTGAGCAGGGACTTAACATAATTATCATCTTTTATATTAGCAGAATGACAATTACCGGGAGTACATTATCGCTCTACCAAAATTGTTCCGTCTAAATTGTCATTCTGAAAATGTATGCATTTTTTGCCACTAGCCTGGGCCAATATTCCGCATTCCCCTTACCAAAATCGGCATTATGCCAATAACCGTAGTTTATGCCAAATAAATAATCACCATTTTGCCAATATAGTGATGGTTGTCGTCATCAACCTCCCCCCCCCTCTTTTTTACGCGGGAACGGGACGATCAGCCAATCAGACAAGTTTCGTCTGGTTGCGGTTTAGGACCTAAACTTTCTATAGGTCACGTGAATCACGTGCTCCTCCCACCTCTACCCCATCTCCATTTCTCTGCAACCACGTATAAAAAAAATAATAGCCCACATAATAACCACAGTATCTCAGTCTCGGAGATGGGTCCTCTGATGACAGAAAATCTTTGAGCCACGCCAGATCCAGGTTGGTTCAAGACAATAGAGATTTACCTTTCGATTTCTCTGCTCCATTGTTGTTCCAATTTTGATGACGTCACAAATGGTGGCAACCATAAACAATTGGTGATGGGTGGCCACTTCTACGTTTCTACGCTTTCAAGCTTTCGCCATCCAGAATCACAACACATCATGACATTCTCCACCTTGACAACCCTGCTGGAAACCATCACTGGGGTCCTGATCATTCTTGTGATTCAGGCCTTGGTGATGGTTCTCCGTGCAAACTTCAAATTCGTGTCTATCACGTAAATAAACAAACATGCATCCACCCACGCAGATTGTCTATTTCACATTCTTAAGGCTAACGTTTTCCTCTGCCATCTCTCTATCAGGCGCGACCCGCAACCCGACGCCCCCTCGTACCTCCATACCTGTGCTGTCAGCTCCGATGACACCGACACCCTTCGCAATTGTGCAGTCGATTTCGACAATGCCCGTGCAGAGGCGTTTCGCTCCAGTCTCCAAGATGCCTTCCACACCAGGAAGCTCCGGGATGATGCTGCCCGCTTCGACGCCTCCTTTCGCTCTTTCAGGGCTGGCCCCCTCCTGCGCCATAACCCTCACGACACCAACATCGTCCGCGCTGATGCCGTCCGCGCCTCCAACGTCATCCACGATTATGCCTTCCGCACCCCCGAAATCGGGCAATCCAACGAGCCTGTTCCTTCAGGTAATGTTGTCTGCATATAGTTTATACAATAGAGCTCTATAGTTCTCATTCCTTTTAAACCATATATTTTACCAGGTGAGAGGGGATTACCGCCACCCCAGCCACTTCCTTATTTGCCGCCTCCTCCATGCTATGAGAATGGGTTACCCGCTGCTGGTATGAACACTAATAACAAAAGTCACTGCACGCTTGCAGTTCCCATTCACCAGTGCATAGATATGGCCTCATCTTGAAAATACGTTCAATTCTATAGGCACCTTCATTCCGATCCTGACCCCAATGCCAATCTCGATGCTGGATGATCTCATGGCCAGCATGCAGCAGTGTGGTGACCCCATGGAGGGGGTCGAGCCTGCTCCCCTCGAATACTATGACCCAATGGAAGGGGTTGAATATTCCATTGATGCCATGGAGGGCATTGAGGTTGAACCTCAACCTGCTAAGAGGTTATTATTTCCTTTGATTTTTGGTAGAGGTATCATAGTGTTGATATTCTAAAATTGAAGGTTAACATTACCTATCCAACACTAGGGAGAGTCATAGACCAGTATGCTCAACTTGTTGGTCCTTGAAGTCAAGTGGGGGACAACAATATCAGTGGCAAGTGTGCACGAGGTGCTGTTGGAGGGGTTGAGGGAGAGTGAGTATTGATTATATATTTATCATCTTATATCATTACAACAAAAAAAAAAAAAAAAAAAAAAAAAAAAAAAGAGACAGTTGACATACCAGGATTAAACTTTCGTATATTCTCAATTACCTATAGGGAGCTGCATTGGTGGAAAGGGTGCAAGGGAGTGGGGGGTTGTGTGAGTTTTTTTTTATCAGGTAATTTTCTCAAACCATTATAATGAAAGTGAGCCAGAGTTGAAATTCCTCGATTAATTTTTCATATATTTTCATTTATCTTTAGGGAAAGTGTGTGTGGTGAGAGATCAAGGGATAGAGCAGATGCGTGAGAGTGACTTTTATTCGGTAAGTATTTTCTCATACTATCTTAATAGAAGCAAGCCTTAGTTGACATACCAGGATTGACTGTTCACAAAATCTCACTCACCTTTAGGGAGCGGTTTCGGTGGCGGAAAGGGTTCGAGGGAGGGTAGGTTTGGCAGTGTTTGTTTTAGGTATCTATTTTTGCAGACGATTTAAGAGAATCGCGCCAGAGTACGCATACCAGAATTGACGGTGTGCATATTTCCGTTTGTCTTAGGGAATGGCATTGGCGGCGAAGCTTTGAGAGAGAAGACGTTGTACGAGAGAGATTGTTATAGGGTAATTATTTTCTCAGGTCATCGGAATGGAAGCGAACCATAATTGGCGCATCAGTATTGACCGTTTGCATATTCTCATTCACCTTAGGTATCGGCATTGGCGGCGAGGGAAGGGATCGATAGAGACGGGGTTGTGTTAGAGTGTTTTCACATCAGGTAATTATTTTTCAAAATATCGTAATGGAAGCGAGTCAGAATTTGCGTACGAGAATTGATTGTTTTTATATTCTCATTCACCTTTAGGGGGCGGTTTCGGTGGTGGAAAGGGTTCGTTTGGGAGTGTTTGTTTCAGATACCATTTTTGCAGGCTATTGCAGTGGAATCGTGCCAGATTATGCTTAACATAATTTATGGTTTTCGCATTTACATTTGTCTCAGGGGACGACCTTTGCGGCGAATTTTTATAAGGTAATTATTTTCTTAGATCATCAAAATGGAAGCCACCTAGAATCAACGTACCAGGATTGATTTTTTGCATATTCTCGTTCACTTAAGAGTCGGTGTTGGTGACTAGGGAACAATGGAATGAGGGAGAGGAGGTGGTGTTAGACTGTTTTCGTATCAGGTAATTATTTTCTCAAACTATCGTAATGGAAGCGAGTCCGAGTCGACGTACAAGAATTGTTTGTTCACATATTCTCATTCCCTTTTAGGGAGCGGTTTCGGTGGCAGAATGAGGTCGAGAGGGGGTGGGTTGGGGAGTGTTTGTTTCATGTATCTATTTCGCAGGCCATCTTAATGGAATCGTGCCAGAGTATGTGTACCAGAATTGACGGTTTTCATATTTCCATTTGTCTTAGGGATCGGCGTTGGCGGTGTAGCACTGAGAGAGAGAGGGGTTGTGCTTGAGAGATTAATAAGAGAGGTAATTATTTTCTCAGATCATCACAACGGAAGCGACATACCAGTATTGAACGTTTGCATTTTTTCATTCACGTTAGGTATCGGTGATGGTGGCGAGGTAACAAGATAACGAAGGGGAGGGGGTTGAGTCAGAGTGATCGCATATCAGGTAATTATTTACTCAAACCTTCATAATGGAAGCAAGCCAGAATCAACGTAAAAGGATTAAGTGTTGGCGTAATCCCATTCACCTTCATGGAACAGTTCCGATGGCAGAAAGGGGTCGAGGGAGGGTAGGTTTTGGAGGGTTCATTTATTTTCGTTGGCCATTATAACGGAATGGACCACCCGGAGTTAGCGTGCTAGAATTGAGGGTCCGCATATTCTTATTAACCTTTAGGAATGGTGTTAGCGGCGAGGGAGCAAGGGAGCGAGGGAGCGATGATATTTTTCTTCAGGTAATTGTTTTCTCCGATCTTCCCAATTGAATTTGGCCAAAGTAGACGTACCATGCCTCACTGTTCGCATATTCTCATTTATCTTAACGGAGTAGGATTGAGCGAAGGATAGGGTGGTTGTTCTGGAGTGTTTTTCATCTGGTAATTACATTCTCTCCCATCATCGTAATGTAAGTAAGCCACAATTGACGTGCCCAGATTGACTAGTCGAAAACATCGCTCATACTTAAGGAAGGGCTTCGGTGCCAGAAAGTGATCGAAGGAGGGTCGGTTTTGGAGTATTCATTTTCGTCATATATTTTCGCAGGCCATTGTACTGAAAGCAAGTCAGAGATTGCGTACCAGGATTGACTGGTTGCATATTCTCATCAACTTAGGCACAGTTTTGGCAGCAAGGGATCGAGGTAGAACGGGATTGTGTTTGTGTGTTTTTAAAAGGTAATTACTTTCTCGGGCCATCGTAATAGAAGCAAGCCGAAGTTGCCGTACCAGAATTTACGGTTCCCATGTTCTCACTCACCTTTAGGGAATGGCGTTGGCGGCGAGGGATCCAGGGAGAGGGAGTTTTGCGATATTGTTTTTCAAAAGGTAATTATTTCTCAGACAATCGTAATGGAAACAAACCGGGGCCGACGTCCCAGGATTGATTGTTCGCGGATGAAAGAGCAAGAGATGGGGAGGCTGTGCATGTTTACATCGGATAATTGTTTTCCCAGACCACCTAATGTAAACGATCCAGAGTCAGCTTACTAGGTTTAACTGTTCACATATCTCTACTAATTTATAGGGAGTGGAGGTGACGGCATGTTTTTATCAGGTAATTATTCTCTCCTTGAAAGTGAGTCAAAATCGATGTCCTGGAATTGACTGTTAGCATCTTCCTATATACCTTTAAGGCCGGTTTCGGAGACGGAAAGGGTTCGAGGGAGGGTAGGTTTGTGAGAGTTCGTTATCTGTTATATATATATATGTATATTGCAGGATATCGTAATGGAAGCGAGCCAGAGTTCCCATACCACAATTGACGATTCGCCATCTTAGGGAATGGTTCACGGTGGATGGAAAGGAGGTGAAGGAGGTTTTGTGAGAGTTTGTTATATCAGGTAATTACTCTCTCTGATCGTTGTAATGGCAGCGAGACTGACGTTGCATACCAGGATTAACTGTTTTGCATACACCAATATATCTTTAGGAAATGACGTCGGCGGTGATAGGAAAGAGGTGGAGGTTATAGGAGGGTGTATAAACCAGGTATTTAATTTCTTAGGCCAACGTATTTGGGGTGGGCCGGAGTTTGCATACCAGGGTTTAATTTTAGCATATCTCCATTCATACTTAGGGAAAGGTTTCAGAGGTAGAAAGAGGTCGAGGGTGAGAGTGGTGTAGGAGCGTTTCCGTTATCAGGTAACTATTAGATCATCATATTAATAGCCACCCTGGTCTCTCGCATCACGATTGACTGTTCATATATCCCCTTTGACCTTTGGGAATAGTGTCTACAGTGGTGTTGGCGGGGGAGGAGTGTTGTAGGAGAATGTTTGATGTCAGGTAATTGTTTTCTTAGACCACCATAACGGAAACGAACTGGAGGTTCTGTACAAGGATTGACTGCTCACCTATCTTCACTTATCTTTAGGGAATAGTGCCCGCGATGTTGGGAAAGTGGCCGAACGAGAGTTGCCCTACAGTGTTATTTAGGTAATTATCTCAAACAATTGTAATAGAAGTGAGCCACAGTTGACGTTCCAGGTTTGACTGTTCTCCTATATCCATTCACCTTAGGGAACACATTGGGGATGAGGGCATTTTGGGGGCATGGGTTCTAGTAGAATTTATTAATCAGGTAATTTTATTTTGCTTTTCAAACACGAGCCAGTTGTGTCATATAACGATTGGCTCTTTCACTATTTCCATTCATCTTTATGGGACCACCTTTTACTCCTAAGCCACCACCAACGCACCCCCAACTGCAAAGGTGATTGGCGAAATGTACCCCTCCAGCTTTATCAGAACAGATTTCAGTCAACGATGTATAATCTGACTGCCAAACCCTGATGAAATCCGCCGCCCCCTCAACATCGTGATTCACAGTGATCCAGACCACAATAGCGCTCCAAGAAGTGCGTATAACCGGAACCCGATATTTCACTTCCTGGGCAAGCGGAAAAATGCCATACAAGTTCTGGGGATATTGAGGCGACCACGGAGTTCTCGTCAAAGCCAGCTTCACGGCACCTTTATTCAGCGATGGTCGATGCGACAATCTCAACTCTTCTACGAAAATGCGCTGCCAACCAACCAATAGCTCCATCAGCACTTTGATTATAACCTGCCCATTCTTAATCTACCCTCTCACAACGAGATGACGACCATTAAGGGGACCCCTCCCCAAGGCAGTGCTGTACGGAATGTGCCTGCTTCCCCTTATTATTTTACCCTTAACGAAAATATCCTCAAAAAGCATTGACAACACTGCCAACACTGCCAACATTTCCATCGGTGGCATACACCACATGTCAAACCTTTTCTCCCCTGCATAAATATGGACTGCTGATTTCGGTGCCCTCTCGTCACTGCTCAACGACTCGATATTTTTCCCCATAACGAAACACAAACGGACACCGAAATCGAGATCGTCCTCGCCATTCTCGAACAACAGGATACCCTTCTGCAGTTTGGTGTAGTCACCACCATCTTTCGCCTCGCCCTCGCGCCAGCCCGATATCAGCGTCGAGTCCACGATCTCGTATTCTTGAGAGCGTTGCGAGACCGCGCAAAACCGTTGATCAATATAACGACGAGACGGCCTTCTCAAAAGACATTCCCGACATGAAGTCATCCCATCCAATAACCACGGTTGTACATCGTACATCATCTCCATGTCAACCTTTCCATTTCTCCGGACATACATCCAGTGTAAAAAAAAAAAAAAAAAAAAAAAAAAAAAAAGAAAAAAAAATCCGTCTTTGGGTTTGTCAAAACAGGTATTTAAGGATAATGATTATGTGTTCTGAGTTTAGGATCTCACTAGCTTCTAACTTTTGACAATTGCAAAATTAATATAGGGCTCTTTTGTATTTTCTATGCCATGACACTTTCTCTGTTTTGAAGCACCCTCACCACATATCTATGGTCTACTGTCAATGATATATTTGCATACTGATGTCAAAAAAGGTGCAGGAGTAGGCATTGTTTTCACACACCAACTCTGTAGGTTGATGCTGCTGAACCATTTCCTATATGTACACACATACGGATTCAGGATCTACTGCCAGGATAGGTCAGGTATAAATGTATTTGTGTTTTAGATAGATTAAGTTGATTTAACTGAAGATATAAAAGGTATGATATCAAATATAAGAATATTTCATACGTAGCTAGGATTCTGTTGTTATATATATAATATCTAACATTAATGAGGTGGGCTTCTTCACCTGCCTCATATTTGCTCCTTTTCTCCCCCATTTTCAGATTTCGCCAGAAAGGATCTGTGTGTGTGTACATCAGTTAGGAAAAGGCCGCAGCATTGGCATATCAGGTGGGCTGTGTGATGACAAAGCTTGCAAGAGCACCGGCATCAGTGTGTGTTGAGACATAGTGTAGTTCATAGATTTTGTAGGAGAGGGTACTTATAGGCAGAGAAGTGTTGTGAGCATGTGAAATATGATAAAATGCCAAAATGACAAACCTGTATATATTTCATAGGATTTAAAGTACGTCAATGGTTCAGGGGCAATAAAGTATTCAGCCTTTGTTTTTATAAAGGAGCAGGTCACGGGCAGAAATGGCTAAGTGTAAAAGACTGCCCTACAAGGGGTAACCAGGTGTAAATAATTAGGGGCTCAATTGAGTATTGCACAATCATTCAATATCGTTTGGTATTGTTGTTCCGTCTGATGTGATCCGCGAGTTGACCAACTAACGGATTTCTTGTGATGATTCGCTTTCGGCGTTCAGCCGATAACAGCATTCACCTCTGAGGGCATGCAAGCACACACATAATTCGTATGCCCTCATAGACCACGATTTCGGATTTGCTGCAATTCGAATTTCTGAAATTATGCATTCGAAAGCCGCGATTTCATTTGTGCTGTAATTACTTCAAAGGACCGAATTTCCAAAATTATGCATTTGACGGCCTCGATTTCGTATGTGTTGATGTTAAATCACAAAACCTCAACTGGTACCATATCACACATTTGCTTAAATACATTCAAATACATGATGTAACGTGCCGGCTCAATAGAGGCAAAATTACAAGGTTGGGGGTTTGTGTAGTTTGGCTTGAGCCCCCAGTTACTTTGTCAAAAGCAACAAAAAATGTTCTAAAATTCCTGATGTTGGTGTTTAGCGGTATAATAGTCAAATCTGGATACAGCAGTCGATTCTGGCGGATTTCCTAACCGGGACGGTTCTTGAGTGTAGCGGCGATTTGTGTGTAGCGCGAGCGGTTTCCTTATGTATGCGATTTCTGCGTGACGATCTTGTTCGTTACGCGGACGATTTGGCGGACTTCCTTATTAGGCGGCGGATTACTGGACGATGCGGATTACTTGAAAACGGCGGATGACGCGGTTTGGCGGAGAACGCGGATTCTTCCTGAATTGGCGGATTTCTTGGATAATAACTCGGATGGCGCGGATTCTCCTGAATCGGCGGACTTCTTGGATAATAACTCGGATTCTCTTCTTGACTGACAAAGTTACGTGAAAGACTGCTTCGTTTGCGCGAGACTACGTTGAGAGACTGGCTTCACAGCAAAGGTGCGTCTTATTCTAGACTGGCTTTTTAAGGCAGACTTCTTGGGCAAAGTTACATCAAAGACTGGCTTCATTTGTGCGAATGTAAGTTCACTGCGAAGTTGTATCAAATAGACTGGCTTTGTATTGGGAATGCAGGCGGACTTCTTGAAAATGGCAGCTCTTTCTTAAGTGGCAGATTTCTCTCAAATGGCAGAGTTCTTCACTTGAACTTGGCGGATTTCTTAGGCTTCATATCAAAAAGTGAACTAGAGTGAAAAAAGAAGCTCTCTACTTTTCTTTAACTTTTCAGACTGAGGTTTATTCACTCTTGTCTCTGGGGTATTTTATACAAGTTGGTTACTACCTAGTTGCTATGTAGCTAACTATAGAATGGCTAAATATGGTGTGTGACTTCCTTTGTACCCTCAGGGTACAGTATCTTCAGGTACAGTACCTTCAGGGTACAGTACCTTCAGGGTACAGTACCTCAGGGTACAGTACATTCAAGGTACAGTTGTTCTCAATCTGGCTATTTGTGCTATTTATGTGATTTCTGCAGCAACTGGGTAACTATGTGGGTAATTATGGTGTACTAAGTATTTATGTCATCTGGTTGTACTATGTTATTTGCATATCACAATATGTATAAAAGGTTTACTATGGTGGAGATGTGGTTTTATGATGCAATATAGCCTTCCAAAGTTTTAACTATTAGTGCTCGGCAATACCGAGATGTCTTTTTTACATTCATTTGATCATCAGTCCGCATTGTACATTATGTTTGTTTGTTCCATCTAGTTCACATTTGCTAGTTCATTCAGTCTGGATATGAAGTATCTTCTTCAATTTTTTTGCTTTTGAGGCTAATTAGAACCTCTTTCAATTTATTTTATGCACCCTCGATTCTTCTTTCCGTAGAAGAAGCAAACCCCGTGGGAATCCTGCCGCAAAATAGACAGAAATGCGATTCCAACTTGCACGAAAACGAAGCAAACCCCGTGGGAATCCTGCCGCAAAATAGATAGAAATGCGATTCCAACTTGCACGAAAACGACGGGCCATGCTGTTGTTTAGCTGCAGTGCGTCCACAAGCCGCCTAAGTAAAGGAGAAGCCTAGATAATGGCAAGAAGATAACGAAGTTATCGAGGAGCTGCAGCTAGAGGCCCGGCCCCTTATAAAGCCAAATAACTCTGTCGATCTCGAGATGATCATGTTCCAGTTCAGCTACTATCTACACATCAATGGGCATACAAAATGCATGACAACCCCTTTATTCTAGATAAGATGCATACCGTCTTACTTGAAGGCTTACCCCTTATTCGCGGACTGCCCTGCAGAGCTCCATGACAACGTTACAATTTAAACCATGGCGGAAATAATGTGAGGTCGAGGAGATTATATGAGGTCGAAGAGATTAAAACCATGTAAATAAATGCATAAAAGAACACTCGAAATCGTAGGGACATTAAGACACAAGTTTTCAGGGATTTCCTAGCAGACGAGACTCAAAATCATGGTAACATTATTGATTCTCCTGTAAGAAATCACGTCGCTTTGGCTTGTGCAGCGGTGCAGGATTTAAGTTACCGAACCTTTAACTCGTTGCAGCGACCAATCAGGTTTAAAAGGAGTAGAACATTTCTTCAGAGACTCCCACCAATAATATGAGGCAACGGTCGTTGTAATGACTTGGATGACGTAATGCATTGTGAAGTGATGGAGATCATGCGGGGTGCCATACAACACGCATAGAATGCGTACGCCCCCGTTTAATCTTCCTTCCGCCCCCACAAGTCCCGTCCCACCCGCAAAGGTATGAAATACATCTAACAATCATTGCCCGCTGCAAACCTATGAAATCCTTCTATATTCCTCGCCCCCATAAAACGTATGAAATCTTTATACATTTTTTGCCCCTCGCAAACATATGAAATCCTTCTATATTCTTCGCCCCCACAAAGGTGCGAAATCCTTCTACAGTCTTTGCCCTCAGCAACCATAAGAAATTCTCCTACATTCTTCGCCCCCCGCAATTTTTAATATATTATTCGTTCCTCGCAAATCCCCTCTACATTCATCGGCCCCTGCAAACGTATAAAATTCTTCGTCTCTCGCAAAGGTATGAAAGTTAACCCTTCGAACTCGAATACTCAAACTCTTCCCTCTGTCGAACGCCTCTCCGCCTAACTCTCCCGGCTAAGCCTCTCCGCCTAACTCTCCCGGCTAAGCCTCTCCGCCTAACTCTCCCGGCTAAGCCTCTCCGCCTAACTCTCCCGGCTAAGCCTCTCCGCCTAACTCTCCCGGCTAAGCCTGGCCCTGGCTAACTCGATCGTCAAGGCTCGTCAAGCTTCCCCAACCTTTGCCTCATTCGCAACTCGATGATGCTCACCCAGCTAAAGGTCAGCTATTGCGAAGGCCTTTCCACCGCTTACTCTGCATTCTAGAGTACACACTGTGCTCTGCATCTATTCTTGCAACGGCAACTCAAAGTCAGTTTTCCAATGCATGTCGCCGAAAGTGTATCTACCATCGTCTATCGTCCCGTCGTTTATCATCCGTCATGTTCATCATCCAACGTCCATCCAGGCAATCCGTCATCGCATCCGCCTTCCATCGTCCATCCCTCGTATCCATCTGTCCGACATCTATTTCGGTCAGTTTTCTAGTTTCCGATAGATATACAAATGGACGGGTGTCGCGTTTTGAGAGTACCAGCTTGGTCGAGTTTCGGCTTCAGTTGTGTTATCGTCTATCATTTTTTATTGTCCCGTTGTTCATCGTCCGTCATTTCCTTCCTTCAATGTTCATCCAGGCAGTCCGACATCTCTCCAGGTCAGTTTGGAAGTTTCTGCTCGATTATAGGCGGAGGGGTGTGTGGCGCTTTGAGAGTGCACGTATCGTCGAATTTCGCTTCAGTTGTGTAGTCGTCTACTATCGCTTATTATTCTGTCGTTGATCATTCGTCAAGTCCATCCAGACAGTTCGGTATCGTCTATCGCCCGTATCTATACATCCAACGTTATCTTCATCAACGCTGGCAATCCAAGGTCAGTTGGGTTTTGCTTTTTGTGGATAAAATGTTTCGGTGGAGGGAATTATAAGTAGCGTGAATCTGGTGCTAGATTCCTCACTTTAACTGGCGCTGGTTACCTCATCATCTTCTGCTCAA
>RBNI01002779.1:0-17543 GCA_003990745.1 Jimgerdemannia flammicorona | reverse complement strand
ATATTATATAGTTTCAGATGAGTCCTCTACTGCTCCATAGCCCCTTCCTCCTGTGCCCTGTCCAGGTCGCGCTCAGCACTAACTTCAGCTTCCTCGGCCCTCTTGGCCTCCAATTCAGCCAGAATCTTGGCCATCTCTGCATCCTCCTTCTCCTCAAACTCCTCACGGTACTCCACGCAAGCCTCCTGCCAGAGCTGCAGCCCATGTCTCTTATTCCAACAGTGGGCAGCCCGCTCACCCGCCACCATATCCAGAGCAGCTTCCCTCTCCTTATCGACCTCATACCCCTCCTCCTCCAAGTACACTGCCAGAATTTCGGCCTTCAATGCTGTCTCCACTCCATCGCCCTACAGGATCCCTGCCCAATGCTCATCGCTCATCGCCCGGAGGTCTACTTCCCCCAGCTCCTCCACCACCAAGTTATTCATCATCTGACATATCCAGAGCAGGTTCCCCACCACCTTCCCTCCTGGGGTAGCTGGTCGCCCTCTATCCAACATTGTAGTATCAGCCCCTACACTTGCCGACTCATTCCATCCCTCCTCCGGGACATCTACCAATTCCTCTTCCCCAGTCGCCTCCACCAATCCCCCCTTCTCCACATTTGGTACTCCAAAGCGCACTTGTTGAGCACTGCACATCAGCACATCTTCCCCTGCCCTACCTCTCACCGCCGGGCCCCTTCTGATAAGGGAAGAGGGTGAAGGTGAATCCGCCCAGGTCTCCTCCCAAACCTCCAATGTGCCATCTGCATAAGGATCCTTGCTCGGCCCCTTCTCGGCCTCCACCTGCCCTCCCTCCTCACCCCTCCCACTATCTGTAGCCCAGACACTCTCCGCAGCCCCTCCAGCAGTCGCATCATCGTTTGGCTTCCTCGTCACCTCTGCTCCCATTTTCACCAACAATTCCTTCTGCCTCCTACACCCTTGAGACCTCTCCCACACTTCCTTGTTGATGCGGACTCGCTTTCCTCCAACCACCTCAAGATGCGTCGCCGCCTCGAATGCCTCCCATGACCTCGTCCTCCTCTCCACTGCTCCACTCAACTCCTCCAGTGCTTCCAGCAAATCCTCCTCCTCCTCCTCGCTCCCCTTCACTCTTGTCACCTTGCACAAGAAAGCTCCCCACATCATCACCGAAGGCCAGTCCCGAGCCTTCCCAGTCGCCTCCCACCCAGCCAACCTAATCCTGACGTCCACGTCCCCTGTCCGGAGGGAGGTTCCTTCCCACACTCTGAACCCAATATCAACCACCTCACCAAACTCCGCCATGAACCCCTCAACTCTCTTCCTCGTTTCTACAGTATTAACTGTGGGTACTCCTTTCACCAGAAGTTGCACCACTCTCGGGTCCCACCACAGACATCTCACCATCAGTACACACACCTCGCCCACTGTCATCCCCACCTTCAAAGCCTCCTCCAGTAGCCCAGCCTCCTCAAATCCCACCTCTACCCCTTCTAGGCCCTTCAGGAACTTAACGGACGCTGCATCATTCATCTGCTTCGTGATCAGCCCCAGAACCATTTTTGCCGTCACCGCCAAGCCCCGGAAACACATCGTGACTGCAAATTCCGAGATCGACTTTTTGAGCAACGGAGCCATGGCCAGCCCCGTTACACCATCCGCCAGGTCCCCGGCCCTCGCGCCTCTCCCACTGCTCGGTACACCATCAGCAGTCCCATCTAGATTTTTTTCCAGATCGCCCGTCACACCCCTATCAGCAGTCCCCGCCCCAGCCGCTACCCCCCCAGCTCCACCCCTAAGGCCCTCCAGAGAGGCACCCCCATGAGGCTGCTGTCCTGTCGCCTTCCCCAGTACCTTCCCTCCCCTCAGCCAGCTCTCCAGACCCGCTCCTTGCTGACCCCCCTTCACCTTCTCTGCGAAGCTCGCCCTGCCAGATCCTTGACCTCCTGTCCCCCCCCCTCTGCCACTACGT
The DNA here is from genome assembly GCA_003990745.1 of Jimgerdemannia flammicorona. NCBI lineage: Eukaryota > Fungi > Mucoromycota > Endogonomycetes > Endogonales > Endogonaceae > Jimgerdemannia > Jimgerdemannia flammicorona. Next base: position 15,605 of record RBNI01002779.1, on the reverse strand, counting down.
CCTCCTGCCAGCAGACCCCTCATACTGCCCCCCAGACCAGGGCCTCTCCCTACTTGCTGCCATTCGAACGCACCAGGGCCACCCTGCCCAGTACGCACCTCTGAGTGCATGTTGGTTGCCATGATACTAGTAACTTGTCTCCAGAAACTGTGTCAAAAGTGTTGCCAAAAGGTTGTGTAACCTGAATATTACCAGAGAAAGGTGCTGGCTGTGATGAAATAGTGACTTGTTTGACTGGGTGTAAGTTAAGACCAATGGTTTCTTCTGTTTGATATTGAGAGTCCTGGGCCTTCAGGTAAAGCTTCTTGACCTTGAGCTTAGGTTGACTGATAGTGGGGTTGACGGATGTGTCCTTGGACAACATGGTGACTAGTCTTGAGGGTTCACTAGTCTTCTTAGGATATTTGGTTACAATATGTCCTATTTGGCAATAGAAGAAATAGACTCCAGATTTCTTCAGGTGGTCCTTTTCTTCAAAGGTGAGCTTGGTGTTCTTTTTGTTCATGGTGTCTGAGTCTATTGATACCAGGCCAACTGCTCTTGGTTGGTTCTTGTGGTAGTTCTCAAAGTGGTTTTTCTTATAGTATTCTAGTTCAAAGTGGTTACTAAAGGTGATGATATCAAACCTATTGGTAATTCTCATGGCTTTATCTAGGCTTTGTGGCTCTTCTAGCTCAACCTTGACTTATGTGTTTTCTTTCAGGCCTCAGATATAGTAGTCTATCTTTTCATCCTCTGCTATTGCCAGTAGTTCAATTAGGATTGACAGAAATTATACATTATAGCTTTGTATAGACTTAAGTTACTTGATGTTTGCTAGCTTACCTCTGACTAGCTTGGTAGCATTAGCAGGCTTGAACTGTCTATAAAGAGCTCTCTTGAAAGCTTCCCAATCTCTAATTCATGTATATGAGTACATAGATATAGTCATGATGTGATTGTGCTACCAAATAGCTACATTTCCTTGAAGAAGTGTGGCAGCAAATTGGACTTGCATATCTTCTTTCATTCTTGTAAGCTCAAAGTATTGGTCTAACTGGAAGATTCATATATCTGTATATAGTCCTCCTTGATGACTATAAAAGGTGTCTGGCTTGAGTGACTTGAAACTGACTGGTATTATGGCAGAATGTAATGTACTTGCAGTTCTTGTTTTCTGCTGTTCTAGTTATACTTGAAGTTTTTGGATTTGGTGGACCATAGCATTGATTATGTCCTCTATGCTAGCTTGTAGTTCTTCTGCTTCTCCAGAGAGGTTTGACTGATAGACTGACTCTTCATGGCTCATTTCAGGTTTACGTGACTAGTTGTAACTGGTTTCCAAATTTGTGTGAGGTTTCTTAATAAGGTAAGGTGTAATGATACTACTGCTACCAAGTATAACAGTTCTAGTTTCTTTAAAAGGAAGCAGCTAAATCTGGAAGTTCTAGTTAGCCTAAAGTAGCTCAAAGAGATATTTAAAGGTTCAAGTGTTCTTAAAGGATTTCTGGGAGAAATATTCTGAACTTTATTCAGGGAGAGAATAAGGATATTTATATATGATCTGAAAGAAAGATCCAGAAGAATCTTGGAAAGAAAGAGAAATACCAAGAAATAGGTTCTCAGCAAAGCTGACTAATACTATTCTATAATATTCCAAAAGGTTCTATGACTAGCTAAGACAAGATACTTGGTACCAAGGAAAGACAAGAATGTTCTAGTGGTGTCTGGGCACTGAGAGAAGGTTTCTAAACAAGTAGAAGATGGCAGAATATAGTAGAATGTTTAAGAAATGATAAGAAAAGACTAACTAAAAGATGTGAAAATGTACTAAGACTAAATATGACTGTGAAATTGTTATAGATTTTATTAAAAAAGAACCTAGACTATATAGGTTAAAACCCTCTCTAACTCCTCTTCTGAGTACTATTCCTCTATTAATCTAGACTACTAAATTATTCAGTATTCTTACTATACTAGCTATATATAATAGATATACTATCTTCTATTATATAGATCAGACTTATCTGCTCATCAGAACTGAATCATTAGTCTATTTATTATAAGAGCACATCTATATATATCAGATTTAGTAATACTGAGACTGAATAAGGAAAAGTTCTCTAAGAAAGAGTGATAGATGAGTGTACAGGAAAAGCTATTAAGGTGAGAGGGGTTGTTGGGAGATCTGCTGACTGGGTGGTGAGTTGGTTGAGGTCTCCAGGGTGGGTGATGTCACTGTCTGGTGGAAGGGATCTATGAATAGAGTGGTAGATGGGTGGAGATGGTATCTGACAGAGTGGTCTTTCATTGAGAGGGGATGGGAGAGAGGGGGTAGGGGGGGGGTGCCCCCTAGGGGGATTGGATAGGGATGGGTACTGTGTATTATATAGATGATAGAAAGGTATAGTAATAAAGGAAGGAGTCCAAGAGACTATAAAAAAATAAAATAAAATAAAATAAAATAAAATAAAATAAAGAAAAAGTTCTCTAACCTCCAAATAAAAGCCCAAAGCAAAAGAAAAATCTCTCAATTAATCTACAAGAAGCAGAAAGAATTCAAGATAGATAAGTAAAGAACTAATATATATATGAAACTTCTCCTAAAAAGGCTGATATATATATTGGATAAGACCTGAAAAGACTCCAATTTCACTCTTTGAGTCTATAGACCTCAATTATATTACTATATTAGATTCTAGTTCTAGTTGTATACTATCTAATAAGGAAGTTTCTACTTTCTAAGCCTATGAGCCTTAATTGTATTACAGAATACTGACTCCTATACTACTTTACTCTCAGTCAGCCAATCAAAAGATCTTACTGAGATAGTATCTATAGGGATTGATGGGAGATTTGCTGACAGGGTAGTGGATTGGATGGGGTCCCCAGGATGGGTATCACTGCTATCTAGTGAAAGAAATTTGTGAACAGAGTAGTGGGTGGGTGAAAGTGATTAATGACCTAGTAGTCTTTAATTGTAAGAGGGTTACTTAATAGGATAACTGTTACATAGTTCTGGAAGAGTTTTCTGGAAGTTCTAGATATTCTGGAAGACTGTTTTCTTAAGGTCAAGATCAATTTCATATGGAGTATGTCCTCTATACTTATTGATTTCAAGATTGGGTTGACATCTCAACCAAAGTCCTTTTTTGGACTAGTTCTGGATGTTCAGGATTTTTCATATTTCAGAAAGTTCAAGAAACTAAAACTACAAGTCTGACATCTTTCTCCAGTATCATTCGGGTTACACAATCTTTGGAAAGTACTTACAACATCATTCTTGGAGAAAAGAGACTAGCAACATGGTGACTGACAGGTAATCTGAGGTGTGAACTAAGTAGAGTGACCCAAGTGTATTTGACTGGCAGTATGTGGAGAGAGGCCCTGGCCTGGGGGGAAATATGAGAGGGCTGCTGGCAGGAGGATGCAGAAGAAGAGAAAGCAGTGGTGGAGGACAGGGGTCTGGAAGGACAAGCTTTGCAGAGATGGTGAAGGAGAGACAGCAGGTGTCTGAGCTAGAGAGATGGCTGAGAAAAGGCAAAGAGATGGGGAAGGTGACAGTACATGGGAGAGTAGCCCTTAGCAGTGAGAGTAGTAGAGCTGAGGATATAGTGGCTGGGGTAAACATGATAGCTGATGGTGATGAGACTGCCAATCTGGAAAAAAATCCAGATGTAACTACTGATAGTGAGACTGAATGGTTGGGGTTTGGAAGGTATGGAGATTTGGCAGATAGTGTGATGGGCCTGGTAGTGGCCCTATTACTCAAGAAGTCGATCTCGGCATTCACAGTTATACTGTGCTTCTGGGGCCTAGTAGTGACAGTAAAAATAGGGCTGGGGCTTATCACTAAGCAGGTGGCTAGAGCAGTATCAGTAAAGTTTCTGAAGAAATTGGAGGGAGTAGAGGTGGGCTTTGAGGAGGCTGAGCCTTTGGAGGAGGTGCTGAAGACTGAATTAACTATTGGGGAGATATGTATTCCAATGGTACATTGCCTGAGATGGGATCCCAGAGTAGTACAACTGCTAGTGAAAGGAGTGCCTATGGTGACAGCAGTGGAGATGAGAAGGAGAGTCAAGGAGGTTATTACTGAGTATGGAGAGGTAGTGGATATAAGATTCAGAGTCTGGAAAGGGATCTTGCTCAGGACTGGGGATATTGATGTGAGGATTTGGCTAACAGGGAAGGAAGCTACCAGGAAGGCAAGAGACTGGCCTTCAGTGATGGTCTGGGGGGCAATCTTGTGCAAGGTGACAAGGATGAAGGGGAGTGAGGAGGAGGAAGAGGACTTATTGGAAGCACTAAAAGAGCTTAGTGGTACTGTAGAGCAGCAGGTGAAGACTTAGAAGGTTTTTGTAGAGTTGACTCATTTGGAGGTAGTGGATGAAAAGCAGATTCAAGTAGACAAGAGGTAGTGGGAAAGAGCACAGGGATGTAAGAGGCAGAAGGAGCTGCTGGCTAAGCTGGAGAGTAGACCACAGAAGGATGTGGGTGGAATTGAGGAGGCAGGGGGTGCCAAAGCGAGTGTCTGGACCAGTGAGGAGGGAGGGAGTGCAGGGAAGGGGACAGGAGAGAACAGGGAGGTAACTAGTAATAACCCATATGCTGATGGTATGTTTGAGGTCTGGAAGGAGGCCTGGGAGGACTCACCTACTTATCAGATGAGGTCTGGCTTCCCAAAGTAGGGTGGTAGAGGATGTGCCAATACAGAGGACCCAGTAAGTGCAATTTGGAGTTCTAGAGGTGGCAAATGGGGGACAAGTGGTAGCAGTTGGAGAGGAGGAACTGGTGGATATCCCGGAGGTGTGGGATAAGTCTGCAAATGCCAGGGCTGACACCATGATGCTGGATAGAGGGAGGCCAGCGATTTCTGGAGAGAAAGAGGTGGGGAACCTACTTTGAATATATAGGATGATGAATAACTTGGCAGCTGAAGAGTTGGGGGAGATGGACCTAAGAGTAATGAGCAATGAGTATTGGGCACAGATCCTGCAGGGAGATGGAGTAGTGATAGCATTGAAGGCAGAAATTCTTGCAGTATATCTGAAGGAGGAAGGGTATGAGGTAGATAAGAAGTGGGAGGCAGAGCTGGTAGGTATTGCTGGTGAGAGGGCCAACTACTGCTGGACCAAGCATCATGGACTGCAGCTCTGGCAGGAGGCCTGTCTGGAGTACTGAGAGAAGTTTGAGGAGAAGGCAGATGGGGAGATAAATGAGCTGTTGGCTGGATTGGAGGCTAGGAGGGCTGAAGAGAAGGAGGTAACTACAGAACATAATCTGGACATGGTGCAGGAAGAGATGAATATGGAGCAGTAGAGGATGGACTTGATAATACACCATATTTCATTATAAATAGTACAACCAATATTTTTTCTTTGAACATGAATGAGTTGCAGGGCTCCTCTCAACATAGGAACATTTTTACTTAGCTGAAGAGATTGGAGGCCAATCTCTTCCTCTTGCAGGATATCAGATGTGAGGATGATTTAGATAGGCTGGAATGGACAAAGAAATGGGAAGGTGAGGTAGTTTGGAAGGACAAGGTTGGGATTCTGGTCCAGAGAGACAGAGGGGAGATATATGATGTGAGGAGCTAGGGGGATATATTGGTCTGGGGAGAGTGGACATATACAGGTTGAGAGTCAGTCACAGTGGGCTCCTGTTACTGCCCTGCTATATGAGGTGAGCATGTGGATTGGGTGAAGGGCCTCCAGAAGAGTGGTGTTCTTGCAGAGGCTGGGGTGGATATACTTGGTAGAGACTTCAATATGGTCTGGGATGTACTGATGAATAGAACTGATGGAGGACAGAGAGCTGAGGGTAGGAGTGGAGGGCTGGTGGCATAGGAGGAAGTGGAAAAGCTAAGTGCTCTGGTAGATGCTGGCAGGGAGTATTGAGGGGATAGAAGGATATATATGCATTGGGCAGGGGGCCTGGGGATAAGGATTGACTGGATTTTGATGACTAGCTGCTGAGGTTTGGATGTTTGGAAGTTGCTGGAGGTGGAGTGGTGTCCATGGTCAGATTATTGGGGACTGTTAGGACAGAGACATTTTGGGGGGAGTGGGGATGGGCCTGGACATTGGTACCTCAATTTCTCTTTATTAGATGATAGGATCTGGTGAGATAAGTGGGCTGAGGACATTCAACTATGGGTGGAGGGCTGGAGGCAGAAAGGTGCTCTAGTTGGTGTCTAGTGGATGAGGATGAAAGAGATGGCCAGGGTCTACTGGAGTGAGGCTAGCAAGGAGGTTGGTAAGCAGAGGAGGTGATGGGTGAGATAGACTTCTGTTAGACTGGCTAGACTCTTGAAAGATTGGGCAGGGCTAGTGATGTTAGAGAGGAGAGAGGATTGGAGATTAATGAGGGCAAAAATGGAGGTTGGAGAATTACAACAGGTGTTGTGGGAAGAGGAAGAGACAAGGGTACAGAGCTTGGTGGCATGGCTTTGTTGGCAGAGTTTAGAGGAAGGAGAAAGGCCCTCAAAGTATCTCATGAGGGCTCTTTAGACAAGAAGGATATAGCAAAGGTGGGAGGGGGTACTTGACTCTGATGGTATACTGGTGCATAGTATACAAAACATTCTAGATTGTTGAAAGGGCAATGGAGTGGATTATGGAGTAAGGAGGAGGGTGGGGCTGATGCTACTGCCATTGACCAGGTATTGGAGGATTGGTACTCTCTACAGACAGATGGGCTGGGTGACTTGGTGTTGCTAGTACAAGAGAAAGAGATTCACCAGGTTCTTATCATGACAATGCTAGATACAGCACCTGGGGAGGAAGGTCTGCTCTGGGACTTCTGAAAGAAGATGGTGGGAGTCCTAGGGGTACTAAGTGAAATAACAGCATTGTGTGATTTTATACTATAGTCAGGGAGATGGGTGGGGGTGTAGGATCTGGGGCTGGTGATACTGCTTTATAAGAACAAGGGAAGGAGAGAGAACTGGAAGAACTGGTGGCTGATTATGCTACTGGACATGGACAGAAAGTTGGTGACTAAGGTGGTGGTCACAAGGCTACAGAAGGTGGTCCAGCAAGTCTTGGGTGTTGAACAGAGGGGCTTTGTAGGAGACTGGCTCATTAGTGATGGTACAGCCTGAATATATAGAGTTATTGAAGGGGTATGAGCTTGTGGACTGGATGGGCAACTGGTCTTCTTGGATCAGAAGAAGGCTTATGACCAGGTGTGGCAAGTCTGGCTGGCAAAAGTATTAGATAGGACTGGGGTATTGCATCAGTTCTAGTTAGCAATGATCAGCCTACTGGGAGTCAGACTGTGCTCATATATAATGGACATAGTTTCCCCTGAGTAGGGGTGTGCCCCAGGGGGACCCACTGTCCCCCATTCTGTATGCTCTTTTCCTGGAACCTCTAATAGATAGAATCAGATGGAAAATAGTAGGGCTCTCAGTCTTTGGAATTGGGTGGAAAGTTGGGGCCTTTGCAGATGATATGATAGTTGGCCTGAGATCTATCACTGATATTGAGGAGCTCAAGGAGACAGTGGAGTGGTATGAGGAGAACTCTGGGGCTAAACTCAATTGGCACAAGTATGAAACAATAGTATTAGGCAATGTCCTGATAGGAGGAGATGTTATTGGAACAATTGTCCCTGCTGGAGAGGTAGTGTATCTATTTGTTAGTATATGGATCAGTCCTATCAAGACTTTGGTAGGAGCAGAGGGTTGCAATCTGGGGGGAGGCCCTGTGGAGTTAGGGAGGGCATTACTTATTGCTAGTGGAGTATGTCTCAATTTTGAACATCTATTAGCTGCTAAAGTTGTGATATCTGGCTTATCATCTGGACTTCCCAGCCTGGGTAGTAAAGCTGGCCAAGGGGTGGATCTGGGCTGGAAGAAGGATTCAGATCAGTTGAGAGGTCTTATTATTACTGGTGGTAAGAGGAGGACTTGGACTGGTTGACTTTCTGAAGAGACTGTACTTAGTGCTCTGAATGAATGGAGTTGATTCGGATGAGATTCGATTCAGGTTCATTATGTGATGGATTCGAATCAACTCAGATTGGTCTTGTGATCTGATCTGGATTAATCTGGATTGATCCAGATTGATCTATCTGGATTGATCCATCCAGATGATCCATCCAGATTGATCCATCCAGATGATCCATCTGGATGATCCATCCAAATTGAAATCTTTGGTGACATCACCTTTTCTTTTATTCATTTTGCTCTTGTTTTTTTTTCCTGCCACACTTTGGTGATATCACCCTTTCCTTTGTTCCCTCTCTTTTCTTTGTTCTTTTTCTTTATTCTTTCCTGCCGCATCACGAGCAAACAAAACAACAGCTTTTAATTTGTACATTGGTCCAGTCTACTCATTTTTCACCCTGCAATAATCGTCAAAAGAGGTTGTATTCAAGGTGGAAATGCACTCTCTGCTGACAATGTTAGATTCTTTCTCATATGGGCAGCATACAAGCTGCTCATCGAGAGCCAAAGGAGCGATGGCGGTAGCGATGGTGATGGTGATGGCGATGGCAGGAATGAGGATGAATTCTGGCAACAACTCATGGTGGCCCTTCAGACCTCAGAATTTACAGACCTCACAGCTATATACGTAGCAGCCTTTTTGGAGCAGCTGGTAGTAGATGTAGGTTGCTCTTTTCTGCCACTACTTTTTACTTGTTTAAATTTCCCCCAACATGACCTGATTCACCTCATGCTCTTCTTAGGGTCCACAGCTCTACAGTGAGATCTGCCAACTTTATTTGCAACATTTGGTCAAGATGAAGAAAGGTTGGAGGATATTGCGGGGCATGCCTTTGGTGGCTGAGCTGTTGAGTCAATGCATCGCATGGCAGAGGTCTCAAAAGGAACAGAAGTAAGCCTTCATAAGCAATCTTGTGCAACTCATGCAACTTGTCAGCATGCAACTCGTCGGCATGCAGCTCACTCACTCACTCACTCACTCATGCTCTTTTTCTGAAATACCCATCTCCATGTTTTATTTAATTTCATTTTTTACATAGTCTCTCCCTAAAAAACACCCACACCCACATGTAATCTGCCCACATGTAACCTGTCTGCATACAACCTGTCCACACGCAACCTGTCTGCACACAACCCATCCACACACAACCTGTCTATATATAACCCATCTACATACTTATCTTGGTCCCTTAGATCAGGGCTCAGTTCTATTGGAAAGGAGAGTTCAAAGTTATCTGAGTTCAACCACATCTGGTATCTGATCAAATAGAGAAGTTTGAGGGCAAGATGTTCAGCATGAGCAGTACCAGCATTGTCATCAAGGCTTGGGGGTCTATATTTGAATCAGAGCCAATCGTTCTCGACCAAGGGGTCCATTGGCCAGCAGGAGTAACCAATGATGAAGAGAACCATATCTTTATTAATGAATGTGGAGAGATGGTTGCGATGGTGGTAAGGAACCTCTATAGTGATGAGCTTCACTGCCACATCAACGAGATTTGCAAGGATTGTATCAAATACTGGGTGGCAGGAAAGAGGGGGTGAAAAAAGCAAGGAGGGGGGGTTTGGACAGGAATTGAGTATACTGCAACACTGGCAAAGAGTGGGTTCTGAAATCCCCTGCACTTGTCTCTCTTTTTTTTTTACTTCTCCCCAGATAAATCACACTCTTCGCCAACATACTCTTTTCGATACAAATCCAGGGATGCACAAGATTCTGTATCTCTACCAGAACTTTAGAAGTGCCATCAAAGAGCAAACTGTGCACGAGCATGACACAGTCTGTGTGGTGATGGTGGCTATGATCTGAGGTTCTTTGAGCAGATTGGTAGAGTGTACGACAGGCCAGCTTGGTGGTGATCTTGGCATGGCTGTACGTACATTCTTGGTGCAATTTAGCATACTATATGAGGTGAGGAGCTCTACTTTTTTAGGGTGCTGTAGCCCGGGGGGTTTCTGCAGCCCAGGGGGTCTCTGCTCCCCTACACACAAAAAAGACTGACCAGTTGCTGTCCGTTTTAGCAGGTTTCCAAGCCAGGGCTCCTGGGGCTGAACTAAGAGCAGGCATCCACCAGCACAGCCTGGCAGTATGAGGTCCTGGGCCAAGGGTTCACCCAACTGTATGCTTATATCAGGATATGTTGGGTACAACCTTTCTCTGCCCACATACACAGACAACAATATCACCCTGGTAATTTTTTACGTCCTGGAAAGGAAGGGCCCAATCTGGGAGGACAGCAGCAGAGTCTGATATGACCTCACCTACAGTTTCGAGGTCCTGTTTGTGGCCAACATGGCCATCCTCTTCTAACCACATAACCACCATGGTACCATCGCCTTTGAGAAGAGCTCGGATACAACAGTCATCACACTCACAACAGATGATAGGCTCATCAAGGCCTGGGACTGGCAGGTGGAGCAGTTTTTGTGAGGGTTAGGTAATCTTTCATGAGGGATAGACAGTCTTTCATGAGGGTTAGGCAGTCATTTTGTATGGGTTGGGCAGTCATTTTGTATGGGTTGAGCAGTCTTATATAGGGGGTTGGGCCAGGTGCCTCTTCTGTAGCACTAGCTTAGCCGTTATGCAGGGCCCTACTGGCCCCTTGGCCCTGCTCTGCAGTGCTGCCAGTGCAGCACTGCAGTATAGGGCCAGAGCACCCATGAGACCTAAACCAGCGACAGGGCCCGAATCTGTGGTAGACTTTGACTGCTGGAAATGCCGTCTGACCGCCAGAAGCACCCTCTGACCACCAGAAGCACCCTCCACCCTGGACTCCTTGGCAGCTTGGGGCTACCCCCTATACTGCTGGTGGAGGGCCACAAATTTTGCATGCTCCCTCCACCTGCCCCACCCATCCTGGACACTTGCGGCTCAGGGCTTTCTCTTGCTGCCAGCAGAGGGCCACAAATTTTGCATGCTCCCTCGCTGACCCCACGCCCACCAACCCCACCAACCGACCCCGCCCACTGATCCAGGCACTGACAGCTTGGGGCTGCCCCTTGCTGCTGGTAGAGGGCCACAAATTTTGCATACTCCCTCTGCCTGCCCTGCCCGTTCTGGACACTTGCAGCTCAGGGCTGCCCCTTGCTACCGGCAGAGGGCTGCAAATTTTTGCATGCTCTCTCTGCCAACCCTACGCCCACCAACCCCACCAACTGACCCCACCCACTGACCCGGGTACTGACAGCTCGGGGCTGCCCCTTACTGCTGGCGGAGGGCCGCAAGTTTTGTGTGCTCCCTCTGCCAACCCCCCTGACTGGGACACTTGTGGCTTGGGGCTGCCCCTTGTTGCTGGTGGAGGGCCGCAAATTTTGTGTACTCCCTCCATCGACCTGCCCACTGACCCAGGCACTGATAGCTTGGGGCTACCCCTTGCTGCTGGTGGAGGGCCGCAAATACTGCATACTCCCTCCACCACTTCTACCAACCCTGCTGACCACTGCCCACTTGGGCTGCAAACTCTGGGCTGAGTCCTCAGGGTTTTTTATCTTTTTATTATTTTTAAAAGGTATTAAATATTCCACAAGGCCAACCAACTTATCTGTGAACCCCCAGGACCCACCGAATTTTAGCAGCCCAAGCCCCACCAAGACTTCAGACACATACATGCCCAGATTGTCTCAGCGTTCAGTGCACACCTCTTTGGGGCAACAAGGTCCACCCCACCTGAGAACACCCACTTAATGGGAGCACTGGAGGCAGAAATCACTAGGTAGTCTCGAGCCATGCCACACAGGCTAGGGAAGTCTATTTGACACAGCTGCATGCCCCAGTGGGTAGAGCAGTGGTTAGATTGGAGGGTTAAATTGACCCAATGCCCACCTGACAATGCCTACCTGACAACCCACCTTCCACCAGTTGAGTACCTCCACACCCTCCAGCAGGATCATATAGTCACTAGCGAGGTAAATGGTAAGTTCATCTATTGATGGCAGCTCTTCCACTGATGGCTCCCTCTTCCTCTTTCTGCTGAAGTAAATGTGGGACAGGAGGGATCCCTCAGCATATTCGTCCAGACTTTGGCCAGAACCTTGCGGCGGTGTATAGTTTTTCTGATATACTTCAATTACAGCCTGCTTGGTTCTCTCAATGAAGTGCTGCTCCCAGTCCTGATCTTTATAGTATTGTAGCTTTAAGTGTGGGTCCAGCACTGTTTGAAGAAGAGGAGAGAGTGAGCTTTTATAGGGGTTTCTCTGTTTTGGAAGGGGCAATGGCCACATGCCAACATCAACATACCTGTACTGATTGAGTATATGGTGGTATCTGTTTGAGAGTAGTACTTTCTGAGCTTGCTAAGAGCAACCTCCATGGCATCTCTCTGATCCGGGCTCAACCATAAATCACCACAACCCTCCAGCCTGTCCTTGAGCTTGTCTTCTAGCCGGTTAATCAGAAGGTTGTACATATACTGGTATTGCCAAGCTTATTGTTGGGGTCGTTTGTTTGACTATATCCTTCATACAATCGTCAAAACACTGGCAGTTATATGTGGTGAGGTATTGCATTGTGCGGAGGCAGACAAAATGAGTGTAGAGCCAGAGCAATTACCACTTACTTCCAAAACTCTGACAACATTCCTAAGTACATCCCACTCACTTTCACCTAGAGCCTCAGCCCATATTTCCTTGTCAGCAGCCACTGTTGAATCTATTGGCTTTTTTTGTTTTTTTTTTTAATAAATCATCTGAAACAAGTTGCTTCAGCCAACCAAAGAAAAAAAGGATACATATCACAGCAAACTCCAGCATGTGCTGGATCATTGCAAATGTTGAGTTCCAACACATACAGACATCCAATATAAGCTCTTTTGGGGCTAAACTGATTGCCCTACACTATGCAGCGAATTTGTCTCGTCATTGTGGGGATGATCAGACTGACACAACCAGGTTGTGCAGCTTGGAAATTATACTCAGGGCCCCTCCTCTCTCGGATGTTTTGTCTATGTATATAAGATAGTCCTGAACAGCGAGATTCAGTATGTAGGCCTGGTATCACATACAGCAGCTTTCTGCACTGAAGGCCACATTTTCCTGTTTGAGGCTGGCCACTAAAACTTTGAAAAATATTAAGTTGTTTGTAGCATTGTCCATCATAATGGCCAAAATCTGTACTTGAAATATTTGGTCAGCAGATTTATGCAAAAATAAATAACCAACAAAATCTGGTTTGTTTTAGGACCTCCCTCAAAATGCCGACCTGATGGCAAGCCCCCCTTTTTTACCTTGGTTGTGATCCCAAGCTCCCGGATATAACTAATAAAAGCATCTGCGATATTGTCTCCAGAATGAAGGGTGAGAGATTTAAGCTACCAATCAAGGTCAATCCAATGACCAGTAATACCCAGAAACAAAATTGCATTGGGGGATGTCCATGTGTCGATCATAAATGAAATTTTGCCTGCTGAATTCTACTTATTGAATGTGAGGTTAAATTGGTGAGCTCTTTTATATAATTCAGCTTGCAAAGGTCACGGTGCTGCCCTTATTTTACCTGAAGTATCTGGTGGAGATTGTTGTGCTCCTTCCTATAGGTCTCCAGAACATCTTTGTGAATAGTATCGGCACTTGGCAAATATAAATCATGCTTGAGGAGGCCAAAGATACTATGCAATTGATCACTCTTGATGATTGTGAATGGTTGGTCTGTGCACACAATCTAGCAAATGAGCCGATTTCAAAATTCTGCTGAGAGTATGGCTAAATATTTTTGATTAAATGGCATTGTTGGTACAGAAATGGTCGGGCAATTGGATAAACATACCCACCACAACTTGGATGTCAATTTTATTTGTCTCCATGTTTTTTTTGATTTTGTCAGAGTGCTTGTCTTTTATGTGTTGATTCATGTTCGAAGTCATATCCCCAAGCATTTTAAACTTCTGGCTGGTGCAGTTTATGGGGGTGGATGAAACAATATCATGTGTGTGTCAAAATAAACAAAAAGTGTCAATAGGTGTGTCTTAATTTTTTACCTACAATAATTACAAACAACATCATCTCCTATCTTAGTACAATGTTGCCAGATTTCGGAGCGAGGATTGCATAGAAGGTGTGGAGCTATCAGAGATGTTTGACTTGAAGTATCATCGGTACTGTGAACTGTCGAAGACTGATCTGTCGACATGTGTGTTTGCATGTTTGCATGTGCATATGTATACATGTATGCATGTATGTATATTGTGTATATATGTGTGTGTATTGTGTTGTGGACGCGTCTGGCATATGAGTTATGTGGAGGATTTGAATTGGAGGATTCAGTTGAAAGATTCAGATGAGGATTCAGATTGAAGGATTCGAATTGGAGGATTCGAATTGGAGGATTTGAATTGGAGGATTTGGATTGAGTGATTTGGATTGAGTAATTCGGATTAAGTAATTTGGATTGAGTAATTCGGATTGAGTAATTTGGATTGGGGTGGTTCAGATGGGTGATTCAGATGGGGTAATTCGGATGGGGTAATTCAGATTAATCCAAGTTGATTCAGATGGCTTCGGATTTGAGATTTGGATCAAACTGTCATATGATGAATCAAATCCAGATTTGATTCGAATTGACTCATTTGGAGCACTAGCTGTACTGCTTGAGAGTGTGGTGGTTAAAGAGAGTGGTAGAGTTGAGAGAGAGTAGCTGGGTCTCTCTATTGCAGAAGGTCTGAGAGATAAGGTCCTCACTAAGAGGCTTGACAAGAGATCTACTATCCTTAGTTGGGCTTCAGAACACTGGAAAATTGAGATACAAAGGCTTCTGATGGGGGGTAGCAGAGGGGGTGCACTGCATTGGAATTCATTAGCAGGGAAATAAAGGGGAGGTGGCTTGGGACTCAGCAATGTGGAGATGAGACTGAGTGTTACTGAGAGGTATTTCCTTAATTAAGTTTAATATTAGTGATGGGATAGAATGCCAAAGGAGACCAGGCCAGGATCTGTGGCCTAGTGGATGGCAGTTAGTGGGTATCAGAGAGGAGTGGAACTGGCAGAGAGTTTGGGCCTGGAGTCCTGAGGTGAGGAGATGGATACTACTAAAGTACTGGGTGGTCTGGTAGTACATACTGAGGAGGAATGTAATGCTCAACTTCTGCTCAGATCATCTTATCAAAGGGGATTGTTTTGACTATGAGGAGTGTCACAATGTAGAACAGAAAGGGGGATATGTGCAGATGCCTGAACATTGGCTAGGAGAGTGTGAGGTACTTAGTGACTTTTGGTGGGCTGTTGGAGATCATTTGGGGGTAGTGTGTAGGGGAGATAGTATATGGGATCAGTGGGAGAATTTGAGAGATAGACTGGTGGGAGGGGTGGGGAAGGAGTGGCTTACCTTAGGTTGGGTTTTGGCAATTTGGGTGGGGCTGACCAGTCACAGGTTATTTGTTTTTAAGGATGGGAGGTAACTGAGCTTGGAGGTCCAGCTGTTGTGATAGCAAAGGCTTATAAAAGGTATTTTTATAGACTGGTGGCTTGGTTGGGGTTTGCAGGGTAGTCAGAGGCATTGCTTAGTAGAGAAAGTCTGTGAGTAGAGTGGGAGAAGAGTTGGAGTAGTGGGTGAGAAGGTGGTCTTTATTTATAATGATGTGGAGAGAGACTCCCCTTTGGGGATCAGATAGTGGGAGGTGATACTGTAACCTTATTAATAGACTGATAATAAATGGCAAAGTCTAAGTGACTATAAAAAAAA
>RBNI01002778.1:0-17544 GCA_003990745.1 Jimgerdemannia flammicorona | reverse complement strand
GAAAATTTGGATATCAATAGCATGTAAAATGTATGCACTAAAAAAAAAAAACGTTTATATACTGAAAAGGGTCAAAAGTGTACCAATGGATAATTTAACTTAAAATGGTTATATTAATATCCATAATCATCCAAATAAAATAAAATATATACTATTCAAAAGCTCAGACACTAGTCTATTAATGTTTAAAATTCTGATTTAAAATATTTTATATTGGAATTATAATATAATTAAATATTAATAAAAACTGAACATTGGTACACTTTTGGCTGTTACTGTATAAAGTTACTTAAATAAAATATAAAAGTTATATTATAATAGTATTGTTGTTGAGTTATAATGATACATACTATTTAATAATAATATTTTTACATATTAACTATACTGAATTTTACTATAGAACTATAATATAATATTTTAAATATCTTAAATTATATTAGTTTTAGAATTAAAGTCTGACTATTCTGAATATTTTTTTTTTTTTTTTTTTTTTTTTTTTTTTTTTTTTTTTTTTTTTTTTTTTTTTTTTTTTTTTTTTTTTTTTTTTTTTTTTTTTTTTGAGATCTAGAAGTTTTAAAAGTCTATTAAACTTTCTTAACTCTTTTTATCTCTCTGATTAGTACCTTTTGAACTATTTTATTAAGATAAGAGAAGTATTTATTTAAATATTTAGTATATATAGTACATATATTACTATATTATAAATACTATTTTTTTAGAGTATAGTATTATTTTAGTTTTGAGTATCAGGTCTCTTTTTGAGAGTTAGTTTTGATATCATAGTGTATTTTAATAAGTTTAATGATTTTAAGCTTTATATTTATATGAAAGATATAGATCTCTTTTTTTAAGTTCATTTATATCTATTTTCTAAATAGACTATTTTAATATATAGTAATTATAATATTATTAATTTTATAGATCTTACTAGTTTATAATATTAAAAAAACTAATAATATTAATAGCTAATTTTAATATTATTAATATTATAGACTATTTTAGTTTATATAATATTAATAAGAATATAAACTAATTTAGTAAAATTTTTAGAGTATATATAACTATAATAATATTAGTAAGATTATATAAAATATATTGCAACAAAATCAAACAAAGTAAATATTTGATGTCACTCAGGCATAATTATAGAAAAGTATAACTTAGTACCCTCTGCTTTATATTTTTTTCTAATTTTGAGATTATTAATACTTTAATATATATATCTTCTGGAAGTATAATTAGATAAAATATAAAATTTACAGAAAATAGATTCTTTATTTTCATATTATAACTGAGTTATATATTAGAAAATAACAATTATTTTCTTTAATAGTTTCAAAGTAAATTTTTTTTTAAATAAATATAATTAATAAACTTTATTGAAAAATAAAGAGTTATTAAATTGAACTAAATAACTAAAAGAAGAACTTAAATAAAAAATCTGAAATATTATTAGTATAATATAGCAGATACATAACTGTGTAAGTATATCAGATTTCTGTATTTTAAAAACTTAATCTTCTTTGACTCTGCAGAGTTCTCAGAATATAGAGAAGGGTGAGTTTGAAGTATATCTATCTGTAGACTTACTAGTTTCTTTACTTTCTCTTTAATTTAAGCTATTTTGATCTGAGGTTTATTCACTCTAAATACTAGAGATATTTATACAAGTTTGCTAACTATAAGGTGGCTAAGTTATGATTATATTTCCTGTGAGTCACTTTTTAATATCTGCTAAATCTTTGATGATTGTCAAAACTTTAACATCTGTGAAGTTTTCAATATTTGCAAATACTTTAACATTTGTGAAATATGATTACTATTTATAAGACTATATTATATTTGGAAATTAGATTTAGGTACTATAATCAATTATCTATTTTTCTGATTCATATTTTTAATTCAGATCAACCATCATAACTTCCTTCTGAATAGGTGATTTATCTCTAGAGTATTCTATTCACTCAAACTCCTAAGCTTCCATAATTTATATCTTCTTATACTATGAGATTTGTATCATTATATTCTCACAATAATATCTTTTGATATATCTAAAGTCTTCTAGAGCTACTCTTGAAAATGAGCTAGGGTTTGTTCATCTTCTTTAAATAACTTATATATATTTTTTGACAATAGTGATCTGAGTGTAAGAGAGCTGATATTCTCTAATCCAGTCTTCTTTTCTCATCTCTGGCTACAAGTTTAGCAGCTGTCCCAACTTGAAGTATTCTTGAAACTCAGTCTAGTTCTGATAGGTCTTGAAGTGCAAGATTCATAATAAGTGTATCTAGACTATACTCTGGATACATACTATTAAAGGATTCTTTTAGAACTAGTAGCTCAGTAGTACACTATTGTCTTTCTATAACTTATTGTACAGTACTGATGATCTTAAGGGCTGTAGTAGTACTCTATTGATTAACTATGATACTTCTTAAGTCAGTTGTGGTAAATAGTAGTAGACATAATTGTGTTTGAGAGTTTTTATAGCCAAAAGGTGGTTCCTTATATATATATATATATATATTTTATATAGTCTCTTGGACGTCACCATTTATTACTAGTCTATCAAATATAAATATAATACCCCAGTCTACCCTCTTACCCTCTATCCAATCCCCCTAGAGGGTCCCCCCCCCACACCCTCTCACTTAAAGACTATCTTACCATCTACTACTACAACTCTCCCCTCACTCTACCCACAGATCTTCTCCACTAAGCAGTACCTATGACCTCTCTACAGACCTCATCTCAGCTACTAACCCCTTAAGATATCTACCATCAATCCTTTCTATCTTACTAGTTGCTCCCCCAAACTCAATTACCTCTCTTCCTCAAAAACAAACAGCCAGTGTCCAGCCAGCCCCACTCATATAGCTAAGATCCACCTAACTGTGAGCTACTCTATTACTAATCCTCTCTACCAATCTATCTCTCAAGTCTCCCCATCTACCTTATTCATCAACTCCCCTCCTCACTACTCCCAGTTATATTCCAACTGCTAATCAAAAGTCTCCAAATACCTCATACTCTCTAAGCCAATATTCAGGCATCTATATAAATCTCCCTTCTTGCTCTACATTATAGCACTCCTTAAACTCAAATTGGCTCCCTTTTACAAGGTGGCCAGAGTGAAAGTTGAGTATAATGTTTCTCCTCAGCAAGCCCCACAATACTATCCAGAACTTAGGTAGCATTCAATGCTGTACCTCTGCACTCTAAGTCCAGATTCTATTCCAGTCCCACTCCTCCTCAATATCTACTACCTGCCAGCCACTAGGTCAAGCATTCTGTCCTAATCTTCTCTAGTACTCCACTCTATCACTAATACTGAAGTTAATCATTAGAGTGCCCCCCAACAATACATGGTCTCATCTTCACATCACTGGACCCTGTGGTATCTCTTCCTCAGCTCTCTGCCAGCAAAGACTAATATAGTGTGCTCTATTAACTACTCCCACCAGAAGCTCTTATACTATATATACCTACTACTCTGAAGCCTGACCAAGGACAATAGATCCCCAGACAAGCCTTTTGGTGAAAACCTCATCTTCCAGACCTTTTGTATCAGAGGTAACCAGCCCCTCTCTCTCAGTTCCATAGCTCTCATTAGCTATCATACTTATAGATAATGAAGTCTCTTTAGGAAGTCAACTAGTTCAAGACCCCCTCTCTTTACTGGTAGTGACAGAATCTTCCAGCTAATCTGACTTCTTCTCTCAGCTCAGATCCAGTCTTTGGCTAGCTTCAAAAGCTTCTTCACTACTTAGGCTAGAAAGTCCAAGTAATATACTAAATACCATAGCTTCAGAAGCCAGTAAATATTCAGGATCAAAATACAGCCTACCAAAGAGATGTAACATCCTCCCCAGCTCTGCAGAGCCTCTCTCCAAATAGTAATCCTCTGTTTCTACCAAGTTCTAGACAGAACAGATCTATAGATAGAGAGGAAAATGCCCAAGTACTATACAGTATCTCCAGTAGAGACAATTGTTCCAATGATATCCCCTCCCATCAGACCATTGCCTAACACCATCATCTAACACTTGTACTAATTGAGTTTTATCCCAGAGTATACCTCATACCACTCTACTGTTTCCTGAAGAGCTCCTATTTTTTTTTTTTTTTTTTTTTTTTTATAGTCACATGAACTCCTTTCTTTATGAATATATCATCTATTCTCTATATAATACACTGTGTCCACTCCTACCCAATCCCCCTAGGGGGTCCTCCTCTCTCCCCCCCACCCTCTCTCAATGAAAGACTACTTTGTCATTTACCATTGCCATCTGTCTACTACTCTATTTACAGATCCCTTCTACCAGATGGTGATATTACTCACCCTGGAGACCCCAATCAACCCACTACTCAGTCAGCAAATCTCCCATCAACCCCTCCCATCTTAACAACTTCTCCTATATACCCATCTGCCACTCCTCCTCAAAAACAAAGAGTCAATGTCCAGTCAGCCCTATCTATATAGCTAGAACCCACCCTATAGTGAGTCATCCATTGCCCATACCACCCACTAACTGAGATTTCAAATTCTCCCAGTGACCTCCCTCTCCATCCAGCCTTCTCTCTACATCTATCTGATCCCCTACCACTATTCAAAAGTCTCCCAGAACCTCACACTCTCTCAGCCAATGTTCTGGCATTTGTATAAATTCCCCAACTTACCCTATATTATAATACTCCTCATAATCTAATCATCCACCATCTATCAGATATCTAGCATGGAAGTTCTATATGATATTCCTCTGCAGTATCTATCACCATACCACCCAGAACTTGAGAGGAAGCCACCTCTGTACCTCAGTACTCCATAACCAAACTCTAGTCCAATTCTACTCCTTGCCAATCCTCACAGCCTGCCAACAACTTGGCCATAGATTCTGACCAAGTCTCTGCTGACACTCTACTCCTTCACCAATGTCAATATCAGCAAGTGAAATGTCCCCCAGAAGCAGTCTGTCTCATTGCCACATAGCTGGACCCCATAGCATCTCTCTCTTATTACTTTGCCAGTGCAGGCCTATTCAGTGTACTCTATCTACCATCCCCTACCAGAAGCCCTTATACTATAGCCATCAGCTTTCATCCAGACCTACTAGAGATAACAAATCTCCCAAGGACCCTTGTGGGGAAAATCTCATCTCCCACACCTTCTGTATCAGTAGTACCCAGTCCTCTCTCTGCAATTCAACAGCCCTTTTCAACCACCAAGCTTACAGGTAATACAGCCTCTTAGAAAAATCCACTAGGCCTAGCCCTCCCTGAACCACTGGTATTATAAGAGTGTCTCAACCGATCTGGGACTACCTCTCTGTCTAAATCCAATCTCTAGCCAGTTTCATCAGTCTCTTCACCACTTAAGCTAGAAAGTCCAAATGATAAGTAACATACCATAGCTTGGGGAATCAGTAGACATTCAGAATTGATACCTGGCCTACTAGAGAGATATGGTGACCTCCTCCTCTAAGAGCCTTCCCCCAAATATCCCACCACTTCTCTTATAGGGACAATTGTTCCAATGACATCTCCTCCTACTAGCTCATTCTCCAGTACCATTGTCTCACACTTATGCCAGTTGAGTTTCACCCTAGAGTATATCTTATACCATTCCACCATCTTCTTAAGTATCTCAACATCCACTACTGAGCCAAGTCTAACTACCATATCATCTACAAAGGCCCCCACCTTCTACACCACACTATATATAGAGAGCTCTGCCACCTTCTGTCATATTCTATCTATCAAAGATTCTAATAAAAGGGCATAGAGGATAGGAGACAATGGATCTCCCTGAGGAACTTCTCTTTCCAAGGGAAATGCAAGACCCCAGTGACTATTACACATCAGTGCTGCCCTACTTCCCTTCAATAGATTTAATATAGAAGATTGAAATCATGGGGGAACACTAATTCTATCCAGCACCTTGCCCAGCCACACCCACCAAACGTGGTTATAGGCCTTTTTCTGGTCCAAAAAGACCAGTCTTCCATCTAATCTACAAGTCTCTGCTCCTTCAATAATACCATAAACCCAGGCAGTCCCATCTCTGATAAGCCTGCCTTTAATAAAGCCCTGCTGCTCCTCACCCAGCACCTGTTGGGCAACCTTCTATAGCCTTGCAACAATCACTTTGGTCACCATCTTCCTGTCTATATCCAGAAAAATAATCAGTCTCCAGTTCTTCTAGTCCTCTCTCCTTCCCTTATCTTTGTATAGCAAGGCCACCAACCCCAAGTCCTGCTCACTAACCTACTTACCATTCAGAAGAACATGGTCACAGAGAGCTGCCATCTCTCCTATCACTCTAGGAACCTTTACCATTTTCTTCCAAAAGTCCCAAGATAACTCATTCTCTCCTGGCACTGTCCCAAGCTTAATTGCTGCAAGAACTCACTAAATCTCCTTCTCTTAGACTGGTAGGATCAAGTCACCAAGGCTTTCTACTTGCAGCAGATTCCAATCCTCCAGCATGTCTCCAATTGCCTCCTCATCCTCACCCCCTTCCTCCTCACTCTACAGACCTCTCTACCTCTCCTTCAGTATCCCTAAGATCTGTTGTATACTATGCATCATTTTTCCCTCTGCATCAAGGACCCCATCCCATTGATGCCACACCCTCCTGACCTTGACAAGTATCTAGAAAGCCTCTCCCCCTCCTCAAGTCCCTGCTATCTCAGCCTGACTGTCATTTCTTTCATATATACTTCCTCCTCCTCCTTCAGTATCTGTTGCAGCTTCACTATCTCCAATTTCACTTGCTCCAACCTCCATCCACCTATCTCTTCAAAAGATATCAAATCTGCCCATTCCATCTGTAATCTAATCAACTGATTTGAAGTATACCTGACTCTATTCCTTCTCTGCCTCCCAGTATCTCTATCAGCCCCTCTCCAGTAAACTCTTACAGCCTCTTTCAACTTCATCTAATGGACACCCACAGATGAACCCTCATGTATCCAGCTAGCAATCTTCACTTGGATGTCCTTTACTCATAGGTCCCACAATACCCTCTCAGTCAACAGGGAGGAGTTAAGGCACCAATGTCTGGGTCCATCTCTACTCTCCTCAAACTGCCCCTACTCTAATAGCTCCCAGTAATCAGACCATGAGCACTACTATACCTCCAGAGTCTTCCAAACATCTTCACCCCAGCATTTGGCTGTCAGAATCCAATCAATCCTTGTACCCAGTCCATTCACTCAGTGTGTATAGACCCTCTTTTCTCTCTACTGCATTCTGCCCATATCTCCTAAGGAGCTAAGGTTCTCCACCTCCTCTCATACATCCAGACCACTACTCCTCCCACCTGCACTCCTCCCTCTATCAGTTCTATCTAACTGAAGATTCTATACCATATTAAAGTCACCTCCCAGAATATCAACTCCTTCCTTCAAGAGAATGCCCTCCTCCAAAAGATTCCTAATCTACATAATCTGCTCACCTCTAGCTACAGGACAGTAGCAAGAGCTAACTCTCACTGGCTCCCACTCAGGTCAATTCCATTCTCTCCAGATCAAATGGTCCCCCCAGCTCCTGATGCCACCCAAATCTCCTCTATCTCTCCTCACCAGAATTGCCATTTTGCCAATCCAAGTAGTAGCCTCTCCCTATTCTCTAGTCCACTCTACCTGATCCTCTTCACTCTCATACCATATATCCTACAGTAGAAAGAGATCAGCCTCCAATCTCTTTAGCCAAGTGAAAATGTTCTTCTGCCACCCAGATCTCCATAACCTATTTACATTCAGAGAAAAAATGTTAGTTGTACTATTCATTGGAAAAATGTCTATAAGTAGTGTCCTGCTCATCCTCTATAAGTCTACATCCCTCCCCTCCTGAGCCACATCCAAGTTATGTTCAGCAGCCAATCCCTCCTCTTCAGCCTCTCTTGCCTCCAATCTAACCAGAAGTTCAGCCATCTCTCCATTTTCCTTTTCTTCAAATTCCTCACAATACTCCAAGTAGGCCTTCTGTCAGAGTTTCAGTTCATGATGGTCTGCCCAATAGAAGGCAGTCCTCTCAACAGTAATGACAGCCAGCTCAGCCTCCCTCTCCTTATCAACCTCATATTCCTCCTTCTTTAGAAGAATTACAAAGACCTCTACCTTCAGCACCTCCATCACTCTATCCCCATATAGAATCTGTGCCCAATACTCCTTGCTCATCACTCTCAGATCCACTTCTCTCAACTCTTTTGCCAAAAGTTATTTATCATCCAACACATCCACAGTAGATTCCCCACCTCCTTCCCTCCTAGTATTGCTGGCCTCTCAGTATCCAGCATTGTAGTATCAGCCTCTATACTCACAGTCTCATCCCACCTCTCCTCTGGGATATCCACCAGCTCATCCTTGCTAACTACTACCACCTGTCTCCCTTTTGTTATATCAGAGACTCCAAAGTGAACTTGCTGGACACTATGTATCAGTATATCCTCCACTGCCTTACTTCTTCCAGCTGGACCCCTCTTGAAAAGAGGAGGAGAAGTGCCATCTAATTCCTCTTTCCAAACCTCAAATGTACCATCAGCATATAGGTCACTGCCTGGCATCTTCCCAGCCCCATCCAGGTCCTCCTCTCTCTTCCCTTCTCTCTTACTAGCCCAGACACTCACCTCAGCCCCTCCAGCCTCTATAGCTCTACTAGTATTCTTCTTTGTCCCTCTGTCCATGCTTACCAACAACTCCCTCTGTCTCTTGCACCCTTGAGCCCTCTCCCACTGCCTCTTGTCCATATGAATATACTTTTCATTCATAATTTCCAAATGCATCATCTCTTCATACATCTTCTAGGCCTTCACCCTCCACTCAACTGCTCTGCTCATCTTCTCTAGGGCCTCCAGCAGATCCTCCTCCTCCTTCTCACTCTCCTTTACCCTTGACACCTTACAGATGAAGGCCCCCCATATCATAACCAAAGGCCAGTCACTCAGCTTCTCAGTGGCCTCTCTTCTTGCCAGTCTAATCCTGATATCAACATCTTCTGTTTGGAAAGTAATCCCCTCTCACATCTAGAATCTAATATCGACTACATCACCATACTCTACCATCACCTCCTTCACTCTCCTCTTAGTCTCAATCTTCATCACTATAGATACTCCCTTTACCAGCAACTGAACCACCCTGGGGTCCCACCTCAAACACTGCACCATAGGGACCACTATCTCTCCTACCACCACTCCAGTCTTCAAAGCTTTCTCTAGTGGACCTACCTCCTTAAAACCCACCTCAACCCCTTCCAGTCCCTTCAGAAACTTCACTGATGCTGCCCCAGCCACTTGCTCTGAGATAATCTCCAGAACTATCCTTACTATCACTGCCAAGCCCCAGAAGCACAAGGTTACTACAAACTCTGAGATCAACTTTTTGAGTAATGGTGCCACTGCCAGCCCCATCACACCATCAGCCAGATCCCTCTTCTTCTTTGGACCCATCTGCCCAGCCCTCCTATCAGCAGTCACATCTGGATTTTTTTTTTCAGATTCCCAGTCATGCTACCATCAACAGTCCTCTCTCTACTCTCAGCTATTGCTCCACTAGCCTTCCCCCTACCAGCTGAGATCCAGCACCTCCCACTTCTCCTTCCCTCTGCTTTCTCTTCCCCTCCATCCATCCTCCATGAGATCCCACAGGCCATTTACTATTCTTCAATATATCTGCAAAGCTCCTCCTTTTCTGTCCTCCTGCTCTATCCCCAGTACTACTACCACTGCCTGAACTGCCCTGTCCACTTGGACCACTGAATGACCCCATCCCTAGTCCATACCCACATCTAACATATTGCCAGTCAAAGGCTCTAGGTCCATCTGACCTAGTATATATATCAGCTTGCTTGTTGATTGCTATTGCCTTAGTACCTTTCTTCAATAAATGCTTGAAAGTGTGTTGTAAAAGTGTGTGTAACATGAGTAATAACTGAGAAAGGTATACACTGAAGGGCCCCTATATTAGTAATTAACCTAAGGCTCACTACTATATTATTTACAAAGACCCCAACCTTCTAGACAATTTCAAATATAAAAAGTCCTACCATCTTATACTGAATCCTATTCATCAATAGCTTTAAGGACAAAGCATACAAAATAGAGAACAGTGGGTCCCCCTGGAGAACATCTCTATTTAGAGAGAATGTTACCCCCTGATGATTATTGTACATAAGTGCTACCCTATTCCCATTTAGTAGATTGATTATTGACTCTCAGAATAACTGGGGGACTCTAATCATATCCAGTATACCAATCAGACCCACTAGATGTAGTCATAGGCCTTCTCCTGATCCAGAAAGACCAGTCTCCCCTCTAGCCTACAGGCTCAAGTCCCCTTAATAATACTATGAATATAAGCTATACTATCTCTGATGAGCCAGCCTCTATTAAAGCTCTACTGTTCCTCACCTAGGACTTGTTGAGCCACCTTCTACAGCCTTACCACAACTACCTTTATAACCATCTTTCTATCTATATCTAGAAGCATAATTAGTCACCAGTTCTTCCAATTCTTCCTCCTACTCTTATTCTTATACAGCAGTGCTACTAACCCCAGATCCTGCTCCCCCATCTACTTTCTAGACTATAATATCAAGTCACAAAGTGCTATCATCTCTCCCAGTACCTCAGGGACTCCCACTATCTTCTTTCAGAAATTCCAGAGCAGATGATCCTTATCTAGTATAGTATCTAGTGAAGTCATAGCAAGAATCTAAAGGATCATCTTCTTCTGAACTAGCAATATTAAATTGTCTAGCCCATCTACTTATAGTGAGTGCTACTTCTCTAAAGTATTTGCAATAGTGACTGCATTGACCCCACCCTTCTTCTCACTCTATAAACTGCTCCATCTCTCTTTCAGCATGCCCAAAATATTTTATGAGCCATGCACCAATAGCCCATCAGAACCCAATACCTCCTCCCACCACTGCCTCACCTTTCTTGTCTACAGATACCTCAAAAGATACTTAGAGGATCTCTCTCTCTCCTCCAGCCCCTGTCAGTACAACTGTACAGCCATTCCTTATACATGGGTCTCTTTTTCCTCCTTCAATATCTGTTATAGCTCAGCAACCTCCAGTCTTACTTACAGTAGCCTTCAATCCTCAATTCCCTCCAAGGTCAAAAGATTCACCCAATTCTCCTGAAGCCAGACTAATCTAGCAGATGTCCAGATCACCCTCCTCTACTGTTATCTTCTAGCTACCTTATCAGCTTCACTCCAGTAAATTCTAGCAGTCTTCTTTAACCTCACTCATTGAATATCCACAGAGGTGCCTTCATAAATCCAATCATCCACTTTCTGCCCAATGTCCTCAGCTCATGTATCTCACAACTCCTTCTCAGCTAGTAAGAAGGAATTAAGGCACCAATGTCTAGACCCATCTCTACTTCTCCCAAATTAACCATATTCTAACAAATCTCAGTAGTCTGACCACAGACACCACTCAACCTCCAGGGACTTCCAGATATCCAGACCCCAATAATTGGCTATCAGTACCCAGTCTATCTTATTTCAAGTCTACCCACTCAATGGATATAGACCCTCCTATTCCTCTATATAGCTTGATCAGCATCCACCAAGAATCCAAGTTGCTCTACTTTTTCCTAACCTTCTAGGCCACTACTTCTGTCTCTAGCATTTCTTTTTCTATCTGTTCTATCCACCTATACTGAATATACTATATTGAAGTCTCTCTCTAGTATATCTACTCCAGTCTCTACAAGTACTCTACTAGGCCTGACATCTATATCTCCTGTCCTAAATGAGGTCCCCTCTCAGACCTGGAAGCCAATATCAACCACCTCACCATATACTGCTATAACCTCCTCTACCCTCCTCCTCATCTCAACTGCCATCACTATGAGCACTCTCTTTACCAGTAACTGAACTACTCTGGGGTCTCACCTCAAACAGCAAGCTATTGGAACTACAATCTCTCCTATAGTCAGCTGTCTTGATCACCTCCTCCAAGAGAGTAGCTTTCTCAAAGCCCACCTCTACTCTCTCTAGTCTCTTCAGGAACTTTACTGAGGCCACTCCAGCTATAGAGTGGTGGCAGAGTTGGAGTTGTTGGCGAGAGGGTGGTCTTTAGACGTGAAGGGGTGGGGTGGGGCCCCCAGATGGAGATTGGTTAATGGGTGGTGATATTGTATAATTATTCATAGACTGGTAATAAAGACGGAGTCCAAGGGACTATAAAAAGGAGGCCACTCCAGCTATCTGCTTCAAGATCAGCCCCAGAACTATCCTTGTCATCACTACTAAGCCCTGGAAGTACAATATGACTATAAACTCTGAGATGGACTTCTTGAGTAATGGGGCCACCATCAGACTCATTATACCATCAGCCAGGTCTTCTTACCTCTGTCTGTCCTCCTGCATAGCTCTACCATCAACTGTTATATCTCTTTTTTTTTCCTGATCTCCTATCAGCAGTCACTCTACTGCCTCCAGCCATAGCTCCTCCAGCTCCTATGCTTACTTCTCTCAGCAAAGAGTCTCCAGCCCTCCCCAAGCTAGCCTTGTCTTTCCCCTCAGCTCTACTAACTTGAACACCTGCCAGCCATCCACTCTCCTTCACCTTGTTAGTGAAACTTGGGGGCCCAGATTCTCTCTCATTTCCACTAGATACTAGTCACCCTCCAGAGCTCTCTCCCATCTTTATTCCTTCAAAAGAGTCCATCTCTAGGTTATAGCTTCTCCCCACATATTGCTAGCTGAATGCCCCAGATACACCTGACTCAGTATGTCTATCAGAACTCTTACTTGATGATATTTTCCTAGTACCTTTTCTCTGAGTTGTATCAAAAAGTGTTGCCTGAAGTTTTATATAATGCAAATTATATCAGAGAAAGGTCTCTGTGATTTCTTTTATATCTTATACAAGGTAAGGTCCTTCCCACTTAGGCATGAGTTTTTATGATCATAAAGCTTTTACTATATTCCAATACACTAGGACTTTGTCTCTTATCTTGATAATCTCCAGAGACTTGTGAGTTTTCTTCTCCAAATAGTATCTCTTGAGAGATAAAATAGGTGCTTTGTAATTAGATATCTCAGAGAGTAGATAATACTATTGGCAGATAGTGATCTCAGTTTTTATAGTTATTGCAGATCTTGGTAATAATATTCTTGAGAGTCTTATTGATTCTTTCTGCTTGTCCATTTCTCTGAGAGTAATAGGCTATAGTCTGAATGTGCTGGATCTTTTACTTCTTATAGAGAACCTCAAAGAACTAGTTTATGAATTCTGTTCCTCTGTCTGTTATTACTTATATTGAGGTTTTGAATTGGCAGATGATTTCTTTATAGAAGAAATTAGCAATTGACTGTGTATTGGCTTCTTTGAAGAGTCCTACCTCTATCTATTTTATGAAAAGGTCTATAATGACAATAATATATTGGTTGCTATTTAAAGTCAAGAGTAAGGGGCCAATTATATCTATTGCAATATATATAAAGAGTACTAGTTCTATGTCTGCTAATTCTGAAGTCTGATTTCATTAGTCTTATTTCTGTTTCTGATATTTGTCACAGGTCTTGACAAATTGTCTGATATCTTTCTCTATTCCTGGCTACCATATTGTTCTTTTTGCTTTTTACAAGTATTCATTTCTCATAGATAGTCAAGTTTATCTACTGATTTCATTATTTGCTCTTTCTTATATTCAGATATAACTAATAGCTTTTCTTTCTTCAGTATTTCTCTATCAGTCTCAAATTGTTTCCATATTCTGTTGATAATCATTTGTGTCTATTCTTTCAGATATTGGAGCATCTTTTGCTGTCCCAGAGAGGTGATAATTCTATAGTAGAGTTTCATATTCATAGTTGATTTGCTGGTTGGGGGTTCTTCAGAATATCTGTGAGAGGGCATCTACATTGGTATTGGTTCTTCCAGATTAGTATATAATGGTTATGTCATAAGCTTGTAACTTCATAATCTATCTGGCTAGATTCCTTTAGATTGTCTAGTGATTAGTAGCTAGGTGAGAGCTGAGTGGTCTGTCTGAATAATGAAGTATCTTTCAGCAAGATAGTAGTAGAACTTTTCTATAGCCCAGATGACTGTAAGACATTCCAACTTATAGGATTTATATTCTTTTTCAGCTTCTCAGGTCTCTTAGCTGAGATATGTGATAATATATTCTACTTTATCTTTTTTTTGAGTCAGGATGACTCTTAGTTCTTGTGCACTTGTATAGGAGAGTTACTTGTTAGAGTAACTATTATGTAGTTCTAGAAGGATTTTCTAGAAGTTCTGGATATTCTGGAAGATTATTTTCTTAAGATCAAGATCAATTTTATATAGAGTATGTCCTCTATGCTTATTTGATTTCAAGATCAGATTGATATCTCAACCAAAGTCCTTTTTTGGACTAGTTCTGAATATTCAGGATTTTTTATATTTCAGAAAGTTCAAGAAACTAAGACCAGCTTAGTTGAATTAGCATATTACTACAGATAATATCTAATTAGGAAATTTCATAATAGAGTTAGGAGTGAGATCTAATGGGGAGTAGATTTATTTAAGAGTAGTTTGTGGGTTATTAAATAAGTTTATTTGCTATTCATGATATTGCTATACTAAGAGCAGTTGTATAAAGGGATATTGTGGGGAAGTGCTCAGAAGTTGTGTTCAGGTTATTCTGTATATTCAAGTCTTTAAGTCTGAGATTCTGAGATCTGGAAGAGGGGGTATTTATACTAGTGAGGGGCTATCTAGACTATGCTAAATATGGATATAGTATTTAGTGTCTTGCTGAGTTGAAATGCAGTCATGTAGTACAAGTGTGATCTGATATATCAAGAGATTATCTGACTGCTGAGTTAGTTTACAGTTACATTATATAAGGCTAGACTAGCTACACTAATGACTGCTAAGCTATTTATAGATTTAGATACTATCTGGGTAGTCTTTAATGACATCACCATTGATGGCATCATCTCTGATAAAGTCTGAGCAGTTTTTTAGCTTCTGATATTATTAGTTTTAAAGATATCATCACTTCTGTCTCTTGCAAAATTAAGGCTGTTCTCAGTAGTAGTAGTTGTATAAGAATAATAGGTCTTAGTTCTATTTTTTTTTAGACTGCTGGCACATTTGCAAGGACTGGTCATCCTTGTCTAGGGCAAGAGCTCTCATTGTTGTAGCTGGGGGTTCAAACCTCTCAGAAATGATATTTTATATAATCTAAGATAATTTCTAGTAGTAATATCTATCATATAGATGAGCTTAAGATTGGTTTCAACAATATTGGCTTTCTTGAGTTCAGATGAAGCATTTGTTATTCTCTAATGGAGGTGATACAGATAGAGCAAACAGGGTTGTTCAAATGTATTTTGCTTCTGCTAAGTAATGAGGTCTTATATAGTTATAGTATATCTTGGTCTTGAGTTGATATAGTGAGAGACAAAAGTGATTAAATATTATCTTATTATTATTATTATTATTTTATTATAGCTTAAATATTAGTTTTATTAAATTCATATTATAACTAATAATTTAGTAACCCTAGAGCTTTCAAAAAATATTAGTTTAAATTTATTTTATTAATTATAAATAAAAGTTTATGATATTTAAAGTAAGATTACTAATTTGATCACTTTTGTCTCTGATGCATTATTATATCCATTTTATTGATAACTTTAATATTTTACATAACCACCCTTGACTTTGAATATAGCTACAACATGTCTCAGTATGCTCTCTACTAATCCAGCACAAATATTATCAGAAATCTCATTCCACTTATCTTCTACCTACTCCCAAAGTACCTGTATTTCCTTTGGTACTTTCTCATATACATTGAGCCTCCTTTTGATATACCACCACAGATGTTCTATAGGATTCAGGTTGGGCAATTGCACCAGCCAGTCTAATAAGTAAATTGAATAGCTTTTGAACTATTTCTGTGCTAAACTAGATATATACTTTGGATTTTTATCTTGCTAAAATAATTTTTTTTTTTGGCTGCATCTAAAAATATTTGATGGATTTCTTCAGTTTATTATCAAGGATACTTTTGTAGAGTTCACCATCCATTCTACCATCTATTTTGCATGCATATCCAATACTGGTATATGACATATAGCTCCAAATCTTCACTGAACTGCCTCCAAATTTAATGGTACTAGTCATATGGCAGTCTTCAAGTAGTATACCAGGTCTGGATTTCTTCCACACTCATAGGCATCCATTAGAGCCAAAGCAGTTGATCTTGGTCTCATCTGAGAAAATGACATATTTCCAATCATTAACTGTCCAATTCTTGTATTTTTGGGTGAATTTGTACTGAGCCTTCTTATAGCATACAAGCAATCTCAGTTTTTTTTGCTTGATAATAGCTTTCATGCATACTTTTTTCAGCATTCTATATATAGTCTTGGTGCTGACAGTTTTTCCAACTTTTTCCATCAATTTGGTAACCTTGGAGGCAGTTTTGACCTTGTCAAAAATAATTTAGCAAACTACCCATAATGAGTTACAAGTGGTAAGTATATATAGGCAGCCATTTTTTGGTTCAATAGTGATATTGGTACAATTCTCCTTCCTTATTTGTACTACACATCTATAACTAATATCTGTCTTCTTAGAAACCTTGCCTATGGATATACCAGAATATAGTATATTGATTATGCAGTTATAAATGTCAATGGGGAGCCTTCTCATTATTTTTAAAATATTTTGAAGGTTGGAATTGATAGAGTATATTGATAAGAATAATAGAGAAAAATTCCATAGTGATAGAATAATTATATCTGAAACAACTGTCTGAAGATAGCCCAAACCAAATTAGTGATCCTACTTTAAATACTATAAACTTTTATTTAAGATTAATAAAATAAATTAAAACTAATATTTTTTGGAAGCTTGAGGGTTACTAAATTATTGGTTATAATATGAATTTAATAGAACTCATATTTAAGCTACAATAAAATGAAATAATAATAATAAAATAACATTTGATCACTTTTATCCCTCACTGTAAGTATGGTTCATAAACCTTTGATAAATGAGATAGGGTCCTTCTTATCTCAGTTTAAGTTTGGTACTTTAGTTACTTTTTGTAATAGTACAGTATACTAAAACTAGTTATAGAGATTTAGGATCAGTCTTATAGTTATAGTACTTCTTCTAGTATTCTTATATCTTAATAGTAGATTATTATGCTTGCTGATATATTTTGTATAATTAGGTGATCTCTTCAGTAACTTGGATATATTTTGTATAATCAGGTGATCTCTTCAGTAACTTGTTTTGTAGTTTCACATGTAGTTTCCAAATTGGTTCTGAGGGTGACATGTGATTTTGATGGCTTGGAGGTTGTACACTTACAACTCTCTCCTTCTTAGCTTTTGACATCTTTGTCAAGACCTTCTAATTTGATCTAATTTTTTTTTTTTTTTTTTTTTTTTTTTTTTTTTTATAGTCACTTGAACTCCATCCTTTATTAAACCTGTCTATCCTCTATAAACTACACAGTGCCCCACCCCTATCTGATCCCCCTGGGGGGCTTGGAACAATTGTCCCTACAGA
>RBNI01002777.1:0-17546 GCA_003990745.1 Jimgerdemannia flammicorona | reverse complement strand
AGTCAAAGGCACTGGGGCCCCCCTGCCCAGTACGCTCACCAGAATGCGCATTGCTTGCCATCTTGATAGCACCAATACTTGAAGACATTGTTGAAAAGTGTTGCCTGAGTCTTGTGTCACCTGAATGGTACTGGTGGAAGTTCAGTCATCTCTCCATCTGCCTTCTCCTCAAACTCCTCTCGGTATTCTACACAAGCCTCCTGCCAGAGCTGCAGTCCATGGTGCTCGTTTCAGCAGTATTCCACCCTCTCTCCAGCAATAACTGCCATCTCCGCCTCCCTCTCCTTATCCACCTCATACCCTTCCTCCTCCAGGTACACTGCAAGAATTTCTGCCTTCAATGCCTTCTGTATGCCATCTCTCTGTAGTATTCCTGCCCAGTGCTCATCACTCATCATCCGCAAGTCCACCTCCCCCAACTCTTCCACCGCCAAGTTATCCATCATCCAATGCATCCAAAGTAAGTTCCCCACCTCCTTCTCCCCCGGAGTCGCTGGCCTCCCGCCATCCAACATTGTGGTATCAGCTCCAACACTTGCCACCTCATCCCATACCTCTGGGACATCCACCAGTTCCTCCTCACCAGTCACCATCACCTGTCCTCCATACACCACCTCCAGAACTCTGAATTACACCCTCTGGGCCCCTCGCATCGGCACATCTTCGACCACTCTGTTTCGAGAAGCTGGGCCCACCTGATAAGTGATGTGGGGGTAGGGGAGCCCTTCCAGTCCTCCTTCCAGACCTCAAATGTGCCATCAGCATATGGATCCATACCCGCCTTCTCCTTGGTCTCCCCTGTCTCCTTCCTGTCCTTCCCCTCCCCCTCGCCAGCCCAGACACTTGCTTCAGCTCCCCCAGTGCTCTTCACCTCACTTGCATTCCCCAGTGGCCTGTTGTCCAGTTTGGCCAGCAGCTCTTTCTGCCTCTTATGCCCCTGAGCCCTTTTCCACTGTACCTTATTCATTCGAATCCGCTTTCCATCCACTACCTCCAAGTGTGTCAACTCCTCGAAGACTGCCCAAGCCTTCGCTCGCCTCTCTACAGCACCCTCCAACTCTTCTAGCACCTTCAATAAATCCTCCTCCTCCTCCTCACTTCCCTTCACCCTCGTTACCTTACACAAAATCACTCTCCAGACCATCACTGAAGGCCAGTCCCTCACCTTCCCAGTAGCTTCCTTCCCAGCCAGCCTAATCCACACATCCACGTCACTAGTCCTGAGTGAAGTTCCTTTCCAGACCCTGAATCCAATATCTACTACCTCTCTATATTCCGCCATGAAGTCCTCAACCCTCTTTCTCATCTCCATTGCTATCACCATCAGCACTCCTTTCACCAGCAGTTGGACCACCCTAGGATCCCACTTCAGACAGCGCACCATTGGAATACACACCTCTCCAACCACCAATCCAACCTTCAGTGCCTCCTCCAATGGTGCTGCCTCCTCAAAACCCACCTCCACTCCCTCCAGTCCCTTCAAAAACTTCACTGATGCAGCTCCTGCCACCTGCTTAGCAATGAGCCCCAGCACCATTTTCACCATCACCACTAGGCCCTGGAAGCACAGTGTAACTGCGAATACTGAAATCGATTTCTTGAGCAATGGGGCCACTGCCAGACCTATCACCCCATCTGCTAGGTCCCCTTGTCTTCTAAGCCTCAGCCGCTCAGCCACACCATCAGCCATCACATCTGGATTTTTTTCCAGATCAACAGTCCTATTGCCATCAGCAGTCACACTCCCCCCAGCCACTACTCTCCCAGCTCTACTGCCCCCCCTTCTAAGGATTGCTCCCCCCTACACTAGTACCTTCTCAGTCTCCTTGCCCTTCCTCAGCCAGCCCTCCAGCCCTGATGCCTGTTATCTCCCCTTCACTGTCTCCGCGAAACTCACCCTCCCAGATCCTGAGCCTCTGCCACCTCCTCCACCCCTTCCATGTCCACCGGCCAGCAGCCCCCTCATACCCCCCCCCAGGCCTGGGCCCCTCCCCACCTGCTGCCAGTCAAAAGTGCTTGGGCCACCCTGCCCAGTACGCACTTCAGGTTGCCTGTCGGTTGCCATGTTGTTAGTCTCTTTTCACCAAAAACGTTGTTGTAAGTGCTCTCCAAAGGTTGTGTAACCCGAATGGTACTGGAAAGAGATGTCTATCCTCAGCCTCTCTCATATCTGATTACAGATCTACCACCTCCTTATCCAACCAGTGCTACTTCTCTCCTACTAGTATCCTATCTTCCAATAACTTCAGTCTCCACTGCAAACTCCTCTCAATTTTCCTTTCCTTGTCCTTTTACTTCTTTCCAGCCACCTCTCTAGTATCTCACCAATATACATCTGCCAAGTGTTTAAACCTGCCCCACTATTCAGAAATAGACAAACTACTATTCATCCACCTCTCTACTTCCTATCTGACCAAAAAAACAAATTACTCTCTTTCTATCAGTTACTGGAGTAAGGCCACATTAAGATACCATTATCCTCTTCTACCACTAACTGCCTGAAATCTTCCACATACTTCAACCCCCCAATGGTCAGACCATGAACACTACTGTACCTTCATAATGTCCAATACATTATCCCAATGTTTAGCTACCAATACCTAATCAATCTATATCCCCACCAATCCATCACTCACTGAATACTACCTAGTGAAGGGCCCTGACTTATCTTCAGCCCTCAGCCACACACCATCTACTAATCTTATACTCTTTTCTATCTGAAGCTACTGAGACAGCCCCTGAGAAATAGCTATACCAGCCCCACTATCAGACCAATCCAGTGTATGATCCTATACCATATTGAAATCTTCTCTCAGAATGTTCAATCCTAAAGTTGCTTAATTCTCCCAAGCTAGCCACTCCTCCACTCATTGCTTTTGCTCTCTACCAACTACTGGCAGATATATAGAGCTCACCAAAAGTCTATCTCCATTATCTCTCTTTAGCTTTCCCCACACTAGACAACTACCAAAGGTTTCCACATCAACTAGTTTGCCCTTTCCAACCCCAACTAAAATACCAACTTGCTTATTCCAACCAGTACCTCCAAACTATTCCTTACTCTACAATTTATAGTTCTATGTATCATAAGTCTGAACATCCTGAAGAAATACCACATTATACCTCTAGACCTTCAGCCATCAAAAAAAATGCCACTACTTAATCTCATTATATAGACTATTGATATTGATCAATAAAATTCATAGATTGTTTTTCATCATAGATAGATAATGAGTTTAGATATCTACTGCTACTGCTGCTACCTTCTCAGCTCTACTCTTGATGATGTCCCAATGCTTCTCACAGATCACTCTCCAAATTTGCTCTCCATTGATACTGCTATAGAAGAAGTCTACTCATTCTGATGCCACCTTTCTGATATCTGTCATCTAGGCTTCATCCATCTCATACTCTTCATCCTTCATCATCTAGGCTTCATCCATCTCATACCCTTCATCCTTCAGGAGAGCTGTTACTATGGTAGTTACCAACTTTGATCCTTGTAATGCCACTTTAAGAAATCCTTCCCATACCTTCAAAGAACTCTGAAATACATCCACTTCCTTGATATCTTCCTCTGTGAGCTCCTCCAGAACTACCTAGAATCAACCATTTGCTACCATCACCAGTGGCCCTGAGGTGGTGGGCCTAGGAGTTCTACATAGCTCCTGAAGCAATTCTCTGTCTACAGATATATCAGAAGTAATCTCTACCAGATTATCCTCCTCCAAGACTTTGTTCAGCCACACTACCTCCCCAGCTTCAGGATATTTCCAGTGTACATTTGCTGACCTGGTCATCATCATATCCTCTATCTGAGTCTCTGGAATCATCTTAACATTCTCCTTGAAGCCAGCTTCCTTCTCTTTCTCACTATCAGCCTACTTTCCTATCATAGATGTATATATGAAGTCTCCCACTCTTCCCAGCTATAAGAAGGATACTTCAGCTACCTCCACTTCTTTCATTTGATTCCTGTTAGTTGCAACCCTCTCAGCCTCCTCCTCAGTAAACTTTTGTAATACTGTCTGCAACTGCTTCCAATTCTTCTTATATCATTGCCTATACTTCCCATCTACCTCAATCCAGATCTAGTTCTTAGTAAACTTCTTCTATT
The DNA here is from genome assembly GCA_003990745.1 of Jimgerdemannia flammicorona. Taxonomy (NCBI): domain Eukaryota; kingdom Fungi; phylum Mucoromycota; class Endogonomycetes; order Endogonales; family Endogonaceae; genus Jimgerdemannia; species Jimgerdemannia flammicorona. The sequence goes on along the minus strand of RBNI01002777.1, from coordinate 13,429 downwards.
TCCTCTTCTGCAGAGCCTTTGCTTCATTATGCTCCTCCAGGGCAATCAACAACTCTTCCTCTTTCTGCTCCAAGCCTTTTCTCCTCCAAACCTACCACTTCTGTCCCCTAATATAAATGATCTTGGACCAGTCTCACTTCAACCCAGTTGTCTCCTTCTCTTCTAACTACACTATTGCCTTGCAGTTACTATTTCTCAACTTCATGTCCTCCCAAAACATGAACCTGAAATCCACCATCTCACCAAAACCTTCCAGAGCTTTGTCTATCACTGTCTTAGTCTCCTGCCTGCTCAGTATTGACAATCTTTCAACCATCAGTCTCACCACACATGAGTCTCACCTCAAGCATCTTACTATCTCCACCTTGATGTTCTTAACTATCAGTCTCTTCTCCAGGGCCTTCACTATGGCCTCCTTCTCTACAAAGCCAATCTCTACTACCTCTGCTGAAAGAATGAATCTCAGTGACTCTACCCCTACAACCTCCTCACCCACTAGTCACAGAACCTCCTTAGCTGACAGACCAAGGCCCAAGAAATTAGCAGAGACTGCCCACATTGATACTAACTTGTAAAAGAATAGACATACTACCAGCTCACCAGTCTTTGTAGTCAGAGTTATCTTGTTCTTACTCCTAGATATACCAGCTACTATCTCTCTAGGAACTACTATACTATCAGCAGTCACACCTCCAGCTACTGGTCCAGCCTCAGAAAAGCCAGTCCCAGCTATCTTATTGTTAGTGATCCCTGCTGGCCCTTGATCAGTCAGCTGATCAGTCATCTGACACCCACTCCTATCAACACTATGTTCTCCCTACTCTCTCACTGTAGGTCTAGAGGCCACTCTTCTGCTCTCCATTACTATATATCAGCTGTCCACTCCAGTTGCCAGCCTCTGACTACCTGCCTATCTTCCTGCCTCTAGCAGCCACTGCAAAACTCTTGAGGAGATCCAGGCCAGGCCTCTTTCTTTCTAAGTACTCTAAGCTTAATGAACCTTAAGTTACTATTATATGGAAACTTGATGAATTTTGATGAAACTTATTGAAAATTATTGCCAGACTTCTGCTACACCTAGTATACTAGTATAGGTGAAGTGAAAACTTAAAAACATATTACTTTTCACAAAAAGATACCTATATGGCTTAGCTTGCTCCAAGTGGTTTGAACAAAAGAAGTCTGCTGTGAATACTGCTCTTGCTAGTCCTTAGAGATCAAAAAGTATAAAGTCTACTTACTATCTTACTGTCAGGGTTCTTATAGCAGTATATTACTTAAAATCATTAATGAATATGATGATTGATTTGTCTGAAGTATATGTATCTTAGAATACTAGTAGTCTTATATCTATCTTATCTGAGTATCTTGATTTAATTTGTATAGTTATTTGGGTGGTAGCAGTTATTTATTGTTTAGCTTAAAAGTAAAGGATTTATCTTAAATCACTAATCAATAGGCACTAAGTTATAATGTAGTAGATGTATAACTATATAAGTATGTCAGATTTCTGTATCTTAAAAACTTAATCTTCTTTGACTTTATAGAGTCTTTGGAATATAGAAGTGGGTGAGTTTGAAGTGTATCTGCCTGTAGGCTTACTAGTTCTTTTACTTTTTCTTTACTTTAAACTATTTTAATCTAAGGTTTATTTACTCTAGATATTGGAGCAAGTATTGAATCTTTTCAATATCTGCTAAATCTTTGACAATTGCTAAAACTTTAACATCTATAAAATCTTTAATATTTGTAAAAACTTTAAAATTTATAAAATACTATGACTGCTATTTATAAGACTATATTTATTTGGAAATTGGATTCAGGTACTACAATCAAATATCTATCTTCTAATTTATATTTTTAATTTTGATCAACTATCACATTATATATAGATAGATATAATTACTACTAGTAAGCTTACTTATAATAATAATAAAAAATTCTATATAATTTAAATATCTAGTTACTAAATCTTTAGTTTTTATCTTATATAAAGTTAGTTAACTCTTTAAAGTAATATCTATTTAAGTTTGAGAAATTTTCATTAAGTATAGTTATTCTTATATAACTTTAAAATTTAATAAAAATATTAATTTTTAAGAAAAGAGAAATATTAATTTCTTAAATATTTTACAATATTCCAATATTTTCTAAGTACTTAGAAATTTTTTCTTGGTATTAAAACTTTACTAAAACATTCTTATCTTTTCTCAATACTAAGTATTTTATCTTAGTTAGTTATAGAAACTTTTAGAATATTGTAGAATCTTATTAATTATCTTTACTAAAAATCTCTTTTTTAATATTTCTTTTTATTTCTAAGATCTTTCTAGATCTTTCTTATAAATTTTATATAAATATTCTCTTTCTCTACTCAAAGAATATTTCTTTTAGAAATTCTTTAAAATTACTTAAATCTATAAGTATCTCTTTGAGCTACTTTAGACCTACATATTAGAACTTTTCAGATTTAGTTACTTTTTCTTAAAGAAACTAGAACTATTATAATTTCTTATAATTAATTTGAATAAATATGTATTGTAACAGTAGAACTAAATTTGGAAGAGAGAAATAGAGAATAGATACTTAATCACCACTAGTTCCAAATTAGCATAGTCTTATAGTTAGCAGTTCCTGATTTTGATAATTTCTAAATATTTTGAAAGATTCAAAATCAAGGACCTGATATAGTATAGCATTTCAATAATATCAAAATATTTTGATACTTTCAAAATGACTCATAACTTAGCTATCCACCTCATAGCTAGCAAACTTATATAAATAACTCAGTATCTTAGAGTAAATAAACTTCAGATCAAAATAGTTCAAAGTAAAGAGAAAGTAAAGGAATTAGTAAGTCTGTGGGCAAATATGTATACTTCAAACTCACCCACCCCTATATCTTGAAAACTCTGCAGAGTCAAAGAAGATCAAGTTTTTAAGATACAGAAATCCAACATACTTTCAAGGTTAAGCATTTACTATATTACAACTTAGTATCTATTAACTAGTGATTTAAGATGAATCTCTCACTTTTAAGCTGAATAATGAACAACTGCTACCACCCAAATAACTATATAAATCAAATTAAGATATCTAGAAAAAATAGATATGAGACCACTAGTATTCTATAGTTATACTTCAAATAAGTCAATCATTACCTTTATTGATAATTTTGAGCAATATACTGCTATAAGAAATCTGACAGCAAGGCAGCAAGTAATCCTTATGTTCTTCAGTCTCTAAGGACTAGTAAGAGCAGTATTTATAGCTATAACTTATGTAAGAAATGATGATAATGCTATACTAGTAGTACAGAAGACCTGGCTCCAAGTTATATACTATATAGATGAGATCAAGTAGATACTAAAGGATCAGCTCAATATAACTTATCAAAGAATGAGCAAGGATCTAAACACATTCTACACCAGAATCTGATATTAGATAATTCTTACAGATTATATTACTATTATAAGAGATCAAGTAGCTGAAATAACCTTCATGAAAGAAATCTACTCAGAGATAGCTCTGGCCATTTACTTATCACCAATAGTACTGGATCTGTTATAGAAAATCACCTATGCTCAGTGATACTGGATAGCCAGACACCTATAAGACTATATAATAGAGAAAGTCACTAAAGTCAAAATTGAAGCATTCAAGGTAACCAGTATGATCCCTATTATAGTGATCAATCAGAATATACCTCAACTAAGAGCTACTGAATAATAGAGAAATAGTAACTCTATGGAGAAACTCACCAAGCAGTTTGCCAAAATGACTACCCATCTAGGAGATGTGGTAAAGGAAATCAGAGGAAGAGACCACTGCCCTATTTAGAAGTTTGCTGCCATCTCAGACAAGAAGAGAGGTATCTGCTATATCTGTGGAGAAGAAGGCTACTACTTCTATAAATGCATGAGCAAAACTAAGTACAAAGTCCAACCAAGCAATGCTATATGAAACAAAGAGCAGATCAATATAATTATCTTCAAAGAAATTGGAGAGTCTGATAAAGAGGAGTAGGAGGCCTATCCTGTACAGATCACTAAAAAGGATGTCTGCAAAGAACCCTACAAGAGACCATCAGAAAGACCCAAGAAGAACCTAGTGAAAAAGTAGATGGAGACTGCTACAGAAAGTCAAGACAAAGAAATGGATCAAGATATAGAGCTAGAATAGGCTATTTAAGATATCATCTAAAGAACTACTCTAGCCAGTAAAGGAGAAAAGAAGAAGAAGCTTTGCAAAACCAAGACTTTCAAATATAATATCTTCAAGGATCTCAGTCAATAAAAGATCAATATAACCTTTAGCCAGCTGGTAGAAATATCTACATTCAGACAGCAAATGAGATATAGACTTGCTGAAACAACTAAAGAGTAAGGATGGAAGATAACTGAGGCCAATAATGTTCAAGAGGACTCAGGAGAAGAAAGCAAAGACAACTGTAAGACCTCTGTCTATGCAATCTATCAAATTGAGGATAGAGTCTTTGAGGCTATTATTGATATAGGAGCAGGAGGATGCTTCCTCAGTAAGAAAGTAACAAACTGCCTAGGTTGGAAAGTTGAAGAAGCAACCAAATTGGTATTTGTCACAGCAGATGGTATAAGAGCCACACCTCTGGAAAAGATCTAAGATGTTTCCATCAAGTTTGGAGGAGCAACCATTCTAGTATATGTAATCATGATGAATGCAACCAACTATGACATCCTTATCAGCAATCAATGGCTTCATAAAGCCAAAGCAGTAATTAATCTGAATGCTCAGAAGATACAGATCAACTACTATAGATAAAAGATGTGAATTCCCATCAATATCAACAAAGGAGTCCTGTCTGAAATAGAGAAAGAAGAGAGTAAACAAGAGGAAGCCTACATGGTGATAACTCAGAAAAAGAAGAAGAAAATCAGATGGATGAGTAAAGAAGACTGGTGCAAAAAGATTATAGAAGGATATATACTACAAGAAGTCTACCTCCATGGGATCCAAATATACTATATAGAGCATATTAATAAGTATTATCAGTATACTGACAAAATTAAAGAGATCTACCACTAAAGAAGAGAGAAGACTCTTGAGTATCTTTCTCTGATAATATTCAGGTTATACAACCTTCTGGCAATACTTATGATATAGTTTTTAGAGAAAGATACTAGAAATATAGTGACCAATGAGTATTCTGAGATATATACTAGGCAGAGAGACTCAAGTATATTCAACTGGCAATATGTGGAGAGAGGCCCTGGCTTGGGGGGAAGCATGAGGGGTCTGTTGACAGAAGGACATAGAAGGAGAGAGGGCAGTGTTGGAGGACAGGGAAGTAGGAGGGTGAGCTTTGCAGATATAGTGAAAGAGAGACAGATAGTGACTGGACTGGAGAGCTGGCTGAGGAGGGGCAAGGAGACAGCTAAGACTATAGAGCAGCAGTGATAGGGAAGAGTCCCTCTGGGGGGCCAGGGCAGTAGGGCTGGTAGAGTAGTGGCTTAGAGGGTGACTGCTGATAGAAGCATAATGAGTAATCTGGAAAAAAATCTAGATAAGACTGCTGATAGTAGACTGGAGTATAGGAAGGGCATAAGGCCTAGTAATCTGGCCAATGGTATAACAGGCCTGGTGGTAGCCCCATTACTCAAGAAGTTGATCTTGGAGTTTGTGATTACCTTGTGCTTCCAGAGCTTAACAGTGATAGTAAAAATGATATTGGGGCTGATTGCTAAGCAGGTGGCTGGAGCAGTATCTATAAAGTTCCTGAAGGAATTGAAAGGAGTGGAGGTAGGCTTTGAGGAGGTTGGGCCATTAGAGGAGGTACTAAAGACTGGGCTGACTATTGGAGAGGTGTGTATTCTGATAGTATATTGCTTGAGGTGGGACCCCAGAGTGATGCAACTTCTGATAAAAGAGGTGCCTACAGTGACTGCAGTAGAGATAAGGAGGAGAGTCAAGAAAGTCATGGCCAAGTATGGAGAGGTGGTGAATATTAGGTTTCAGGTTTGAGAAAGAACCTCATTCAGAACTGGGGATATTGATGTCTGAATTTGACTGACAGAGAAGGAAGCTACTGAAAAGGCCAGAGACTGGCCTTTAGTGAAGATATGGAGGGCATTCCTGTATAAGATAATAAGGGTGAAAGAGAGTGAGGAGAAGGAAGAGGATTTGTTAGAGATACTGGAGGAGCTAAGTGGTACTGTAGAACAGAAGACAAAGACTTAGAAGATACATATAGAGTTAACACATTTGGAGGTGGTCAATGGGAAGCAGATCTGCATAGATAAGGGGCTATAGGAAAGGTCCCAAAGATGCAAGAGGCAGAGAGAGTTGTTGGTAAACCTAGAGAGCAGGGCAAAGAAGGATGCTGGTGGAACTGCAGTTGTAGAGAGAGCCAAAGCAAGTGTCTGGGCTGATAAAGAGAGAGAGAGTATAGAGAAGGGGCCAGAAGTAGACAAGGAGAGGACTGGTTATGACCCATATGTGGATGGTATATTTGAGATCTGAGAGGACTCTCTAACTCTTACTCTTCTTATTAGACAAGGTCTAGCTTTGAGGAGCAGAGTGGCAGAGGATGTGCTTATATAGGGGGCCTGACAAGTACACTTTGGAGTTCCAGAGGTGGTGAAGGGTGGCCAGGTAGTGGCAGTTAGTGAGGATGAACTAGTGGATGTCCAAGAGGAGGGGTGAGATGAGACTACAAGTATAGGAGCTGATACTACAATGCTGGATAGAGGGAGATCAGTGACTCCAGGGAGGAAGAAGGTGGAGAACCTACTATGGATATGTCAGATGATGAATAACTTTGTGGCAGAGGAGTTGGGAGAGATAGACCTGAGGGTGATGAGTAAAGAGCATTAGACATAGATCTTATATGGTGATAGAGTGGTAGAGGTACTGAAGGCAGAGATTCTTGCAGTTTTTCTAGAGAAAGAAGAGTATGAGATTAATAAGGAGAGGGAGGCTGAGTTGGTGGTTGTAGCTGGTAAGTGGGCTGTCTTCTGTTGGGCAGAGCATCATGGATTGCAGCTCTGGCAGGAGGCTTTCCTGGAGTATTGTGAGGATTTTGAGGTGAAGGAGAATGGAGAACTTGCTGAACTACTGGTTGGATTGGAGGCTAAGAGGATTGAAGAGGAGAAGGTGGCTGCTGAACACAATTGAGACTTAGCTCAGGAGGAGATGACTATAGAGCAGTAGAGAATATGCTTACTATTTCACAATATTCCTTATAAATAGTATAACCAATATTTTTTCTTTGAATGTGAATGAGTTATAGAGTTCATTTAGATATTGAAACATTTTTACTTGGCTGAAGGGATTGGAGGCTGATCTCTTTCTTTTATAGGATATCAGATGTGAGGATAATTTAGATAGACTAGAATGGATAAAGGAATGGAGAGGTGAGACAGTTTGGAAGGACAAGGTGGGGATTCTGATCTAGAGAGGAAGAGGGGAGATATAAGATGTGAGGTACTGGAGAGACAGACTAGTTCAGGGAGAGTGGATATGACCAGGTTGGGAGCTAGTGATGGTGGGTTCATACTACTATCTGGCAGTATAGGGAGAGTAAGTGGATTGGATGAAGGGGCTTCAGAAGAGTGGGGCCCTTATAGAGACAGGAGTAGATCATCTTCACCTTTCTCAGCTACCATTCATATTACATATACTTTTATAACATACTTTCAAGTCATTTATTAGAGAAATATACTAAGGCAATAGCAAACAGCAAGCAATCTGGGGTATGTACTGGAAAGGGCAGCCCTAGTGCATTTGACTGGCAGCAGATAGGGAGAGGTCCTGGCCTAGGGGGGGATATGAGGGGGCTGTTGGCAGGAGGACAAGGAGGGGGAGGAGACCAGCAGTGGAGGACAGGGGTCTGGGAGGGCAAGCTTTGTGGAGATGGTGAAGGGGAGGTAGCAGATATCTGGGTTGGAGGAATGACTGAGGAAAGGCAAGGAGATGGAGAAGACAGCAGTTTGTGGGAGAGTAGCCCTTGGTAGTGAGGGCAGTGGAGCTGGGAGAGTAGTGGCTGGGGGGAGCATGATGGCTGATAGCAACAGGACTGCCAATCTGGAAAAAAATTCAGATGTGACTACTGATGGCATGGCTGAGCGACTGGGGCTTGGAAGGCAAGGAGATTTGGCAGATAGTATGATGGACCTGGCAGTGGCTCCATTACTCAAGAAATCAATCTCAGTATTTGTGGTAATATTGTACTTCTATGGCCTGGTAGTAATAGTGAAAATAGTGCTAGGGCTTATTGCTAAGCAAGTGGCTGGAGCAGCATCTATAAAGTTTCTGAAGGAATTGGAGAGAGTGGAGGTGGGCTTTAAGGAGACCAAGCCTTTGGAGGAAGCACTGAAGATTAGATTGATAGTTGGGGAGGTATGTGTTTCAATGCCACACTGCCTGAAATGGGACCCCAGGGTGGTCCAACTGCCGGTAAAAGGAGTGCCCATGATAATGGTAGTAGAGATGAGAAAGAGAGTTGAGGAGGTCATGGTGAAGTATAGAGAGGTGGTAGATATCAGATTCAGAGTCTGGGAAGGGACCTCACTCAGGACTGGAGATGTGGACATGAGGATTCAGCTGGCAGGGAAAGAAGCTACTGGGAAGACAAGGGACTGGCCTTTGGAGATGATCTGGGGGGCAATCTTATACAAGGTGATGAGGATAAAGAGGAGTGAGAAGGAGGAAGAGGACTTGCTGGAGGCACTGGAAGAGTTGAGTGGAGCAGTGGAGTGGTGGGTGAAGGCTTGGAAGGCTTTTGTGGAGTCAATACACTTAGAGGTAGTGGATGGAAAGTGGATTCGAGTGGACAAGAGGTAATGAGAAAAAGCTCAGGGATATAAGCATTAGAAGGAGCTGCTGGCTAAGATAGAAGGTTGACTACAGAAGGAGATAGGTGGAATGATGGAAATGGGGGGTGCCAAAGCAAGTGTCTGGGCTGATGAGGATGGTGGGAGTGCAGAGAAGGGGATAGGAGAGGACAGAAAAGTAGCTGGCAATGACCCATATGCTGATGGTACATTTGAGGTCTAGAAAGAGGACTGGAAGAGATCACCTACCCCTACTCCTCTTATCAGGTGAGGTCTGGCTTCCTGAAGTAGAGTGGGAGAGGATGTACCAATGAAGAGGGCCCAGTGAGTGCAATTTGGAGTTCTTGAGGTGGCAAATGGGGGACAGGTGGTGGCAGTTGGAGAGGAGGAACTGGTGGATGTCCCAGAGGTGTGGGATGAGTCTGTGAGTACTGGGGCTGATACCACAATGTTGGATGGTGGGAGACCAGTGACTCCTGGGGAAAAGGAGATAGGAAACCTACTTTGGATGTACAGGATGATAAAAATAACCTGGCAGCTGAAGAGTTAGGAGAGGTGGATTTGAGAGTAATGAGTGATGAGCATTGGGTATGGATCCTGCAGGGGAATGGTATGGAGTTGGCATTGAAGGCAGAGATCCTTGCAGTATATCTGGAGGAGAAAGGGTATGAGGTGGATAAGGAGTAGGAGGCAGAGCTAGCAGAAGTTACCAGTGAGAGGGCTAAATATGTACTGTTGGGCCAAGTAATATGGATTGCAGCTCTGACAGGAGGCCTGTCTGGAGTACTGAGAGGAGTTTGAGAAGAAGGCAGATGGGGAGATGAATGAGTTATTGGCTGGATTGGAGGCTCAGAGGGCTGAAGAGGTAGAGGGGACTGTGGAATATAATCTGGATTTGGTGCAGGAGGAGATGGCTATGGAGCAGTAGAGAAGGACTTGATAATATACTATATTTCATTATGAATAGTACAACCAACATTTTTTCTTGGTTATGGGGCACATATCAATGTAGGAACATTTTTACTTAGCTGAAGGGATTGGAGGCTGATCTCTTCCTCTTGCAGGATGTCAGGTGTGAAGATGATTTAGATAGATTGGAATGGATGAAGGAATGGAGAGGTACAGTAGTTTGAAATGACAAGATTGGGATTCTGGTATAGAAAGGCAGAGAGGAGATAAGGGATATATAGAGCTGGGAGAATAGATTGGTCTAAAGTAAGTGGATACATATAGGATGGAAGCTGGTCATAGTGGGCTCCTGTTACTACCTCACTATATAGGGTAAGTATGTGGATTGGGTGAAGGGACACTAGGAGAGTGAGATCCTCACAGAGGCTGGGGTGAATATACTTGGTGGAGACTTCAATATGGTCTGGGATATACTGTTGGATAGAATGGATGGAGGATGGGGAGCTGAGGGTTGGAGTGATGGACTGGCAGTATGAGAAGAAGTGGAAAGGCTGAGTGCTCTGGTGGATGTGGGTAGGGAGTACTGGGATAGGAGGGTATACATGCATTGGGCAGGGGGCTTGGGGATGAGGATTGATTGGATTCTGATGGCCAGTTGCTGGGGCTTGAATATTTAGAAGTCACTGGAGGTGGAATGGTGTCCTTGGTCAGATCATTGGGGGCTTTTAGGACAGGGGTATTTTGGGGGGAGTGGAGATGGACCTGGACATTAGCACCTCAATTCCTCCCTATTAGATGATAAGATCTGGTGAGATGAGTGGGCTGTGGATTATCAACTAAGGGTAGAGTGCTAGAGACAGGAAGGTACCCCAGTTGGTGTTTAGTGGATACAGATGAAAGAGATGGTCAGAACTTACTGGAGTGAGACTAGCAAGGAGGCTGGAAAACAGAGGAGGTAATGGCTTCTAGTAGACTATCTAGACTCTTGGAAAATTGAGCAAGACTGGTGGCATTGGAAGAGGAAGAGAATTGGAGATCATTGAGGGTAAAAATGGAGATTAGCAAACTACAACAGGTATTGTGGGAGGAGGAAGAGGTGAGGGTGCAGGGTTTGGTGGTATGGCTCCATTGGCAGAGATTGGAAGAAGGGGAGAGACCCTCAAAGTATCTCACAAGAGCTCTTCAGACAAGAAGGGTGCAGCAAAGGTGAGAGGGGGTATTTGACTCTGATGGTATACTGTTGTATGGTATACAAGACATTCTTGGATCTTTAAAGGAGCATTGGAGTGAATTGTGGAGTGAGGAGGAGGGTGGGGCAGATACTGATGCCATTGACCAAGTATTGGAGGATTAGCACCCCCCATGAGTAGATGGGTTGGGAGACTTGGTGTTGCTAGTATAAGATGAGGAGATCCACCAGGTTCTTATCATGACAATACCAGATATAGTACCTGGAGAGGATGGTTTGCTCTGGGACTTCTGGAAGAAGATAGTTGGAGTCTCAGGAGTACTGGGTGAGATAATGGTACTGTGTGATTTTATTCTATAGACAGGGAGATGGGTGGGGGAACAGGATCTGGGGTTGGTGATATTGCTTTATAAGAACAAAGGAAGGCAAGAGGACTGAAAGAACTGGAGGCCAATTATACTGCTAGATATAGACAGAAAGTTAGTTACTAAGATGGTGGTTATGAGACTATAAAAGGTGGCCCAGCAAGTTTTGGGTATTAAGCAGAGGGGTTTTGTAGAAGGCTCGCTCATTAGGGATGGTACAGCCTGGATACATGGAGTTATTGAAGGGGTATGTGCTAGTGGACTGGATGGATGACTGGTCTTTTTGAACCAGGAGAAGGCTTATGACCAGGTGAGGCAAGTCTGGCTGGCAAAAGTTTTGGATAGAACTGGGATTCTATGCCAGTTCTGGTCAACAATGATCAGCTTACTAGAAGGGAGTAGGGCTACACTTATGTATAATGGACATAGAGAGGTAGCATTCCCCCTAGGTAGGGGAGTGCCCCAGGGGGACCCTCTGTCCCCCATTCTATATACTCTTTCTCTGGAACTCTTAATGGATAGAATCAGGTGGAAGATAGTGGGGCTCTCTATCTTTGGCATTGAGTGGAAAGTAGGAGCCTTTGTGGATGATATAGCAGTCAGTCTGGGATCAATTACTGATATTGAGGAGCTTAAGGAGACAGTGGAGTGATATGAGGAGAACTCTGGGGCTAAACTTAATTGGCATAAGTATGAAACAATAGTGTTAGGCAATAGTCTGATGAGTGGAGAGGTTATTGGAACAATCATCCCTGCTAGTGAGGCAGTGTGGTACTTGAATATCTATCTGTCAGTATATGGGTCAGTTCTATCCAGGCTTTGGTAGGAGCAGTGGGTTAGAATCTGGGGAGAGGCCCTGTGGAGTTGGAGGGGTCACTAATTGTCTCTAGTGGGGTGTGTCTTGACTTTGAACATCTACTGACTGCTGAAGTTGTGATATCTGGCTTATCATCTGGACTTCCCAGCCTAGGTTGTGAAGAGATTGATGAAGTTGGCCAAGAGGTGGATCTGGACTGAAAGAAGGAGTCAGATCAGCTGGGAGGTCTTGTCCTTACCAGTGGTGAGTGGTGGACTTAGACTGGTCGACTTTCCAAAGAGGCTACACTGCTTGAGAGCATGGTGGTTGAAGAGAGCTATGGAGTTGAGAGGGAGAGATTAGGTTCCCCTATTGCAGAAGGTCTGAGAGATGAGGTCCTCACTTAGAGGTTCAACTAGAGATCTCCTATCTTTGGTTGGCCTTCAGAATACTAAAAAATTGTAATACAAGGGCTTCTGGTGGGGGGTGGTGGAGGGGGTACACTATATTGGAATTCATTGGCAAGAAAATAAAGGAGAGGTGGCTTGGGGCCTAGTAATATGGAGATGGGACCGAGTGTTGCTGGGCAGTATTCCCTTAATTGAGTTTGACATTAGTGATGGAATAGAATACCAAAGGAGACCAGGCCAGGATCTGTGGCCCAGCAGTTGGTAAGAAGTAGGAATTGGCAAAGAGTGGAACTGACATGGCATTTGGGCCTGGAGTGTGGAGATGAGAAGATAGATACCACCAAAGTACTGGGTAACTTGGTGGCACATGCTGAGGAGGAATGTAATGCTCAACTACCACTCAGGTCACCTTATTGAGGGAGGTTACTTCAACTGTAAGAAGTGCCATAATGTAGGGCAGAAAGGGGGATATGTGCAGATATCTGAATATTGGCTAGGAGAGTGTGAGGTACTTAGTGACTTTTGGTAGACCATTGGGGATCATTTGGGGGTAGGGTGTAGGGGAGTTGGCATGTGGGGGTGGTGGGAGGATTTGAGGGATAGACTGGTAGGGGGGGTGGGAAGGAATAGCTCACATTAGGCTAGGCTTTATTTGTTTTTGAAGATAGGAGGAGACAGAGCTTGGGGGTCTGGCTGCTGCAGTGGCATAGTCTTATGAAAGACACCTTGACAGGCTGGTGGCTTGGTTGAGGGCTGCAGGGTGGTTGAAGGTGTCACTTAGTGGAGAAAATCTATAGGCAGAGTAGGGAGAGAGTTAGAGTAGTGGGTGAGAAGGTGGTCTTTGTTCAGGAGGAGGTGGGGAGGAGCTCCCCTATGAGGATCGGGTAGTGGGAGGAAATACTGTAAACTTATTAATAGATAGGTAATAAATAGTAGAGTCCAAGTGACCA